>CAXIWR010000050.1:90425-102925 GCA_964036265.1 Daptonema setosum | reverse complement strand
TTCATGTGACCTCCGGTTATGCCTTGGTATATCAAGCTAAAATATGATAGAACTCACTCAATCACCTTATCACTCACTCAATCATTCACTCACTAATATACTTACTCACTCTCTCACTCACTCACTCACTCACTCACTCACTCACTCACTCACTCACTCACTCACTCACTCACTCACTCACTCACTCACTCACTCACTCACTCACTTCACTCACTCACTCACTCACTCACTCACTCACTCATCACTCACTCACTCACTCACTCACTCCTCACTCACTCACTCACTCACTCACTCTCACTCACTCACTCACTCACTCACACACTTGGTGTATCAAGCTAAAATATGATAGAACTCACTCAATCACCTTATCACTCACTCAATCATTCACTCACTAATATACTTCCTCACTCACTCACTCACTCACTCACTCACTCACTCACTCACTCACTCACTCACTCACTCACTCACTCACTCACTCACTCACTCACTCTCTCACTCACTCACTCACTCACTCACTCACTCACTCACTCACTCACTCACTCACTCACTCACTCACTCACTCACTCACTCACTCACACACTCACTCACTCATTCAACATATGTACCTCAATGTATCCTGCTCACAGTCTCCATTTCCAGTCATCAGATTGCTCAAATAATTCAGAAAGAACTCTGAACTGTTTGTGCGTAACGACATGCTGACTGTGGTATTATCTAAAAAAATTGTTACTGTATCACCAATTTGCACAACGATGACCACGACTAAAACGTACAAAACTATGACCTGCAGTACGGCCGGCCGTGATTGAATAAGAATCGAACACTTTTGCCGAATTGAACTTGGCTAAGAAAATTTTTGCCGCGTCAACAATGCCCTGCGTTTGCAGAGTAAATCTGAAAATGGTTGGAACTATGACTCCCATAACGCTGCTTTTAATGAACAGTTATTTCTAATATATTTTATAGGATATATTCTGTAAAACATCATGCAAACTGTTTTATCAACCTTGTGTTGACAGCAAACCCGAATGTGCGTCTGTCCACCAGCAGTTCTCGTTGAGCTGGTGCCGTATTGTGCACTGAAATTGCAGGCGCAGTTTATTTGTTTCACGACCTTGAAATTTTAACCATCCCCCACATCAATTACTCTTGTGTCAAACGCTGATAATCCCTGTCAAGTCACACTTATCTCACATGACAACACACGTCACACAACCATATATGTATGTCACACTTATCTCACATGACAATATACGTCACACAACCATATACATATGTCACACTTATCTCACATGACAACACCCGTCACACAACCATATATGTCACACTTATCTCACATGACAACACCGTCACACAACCATATATGTCACACTTATCTCACATGACAATACACGTCACACAACCATATATGTCACACTTATCTCACATGACAAACACGTCACACAACCATATATGTCACACTTATCTCACATGACAACACACGTCCATATACAGGGTGGGCCAAAAAAACGTGTCGCGTTTGAGCGGTTATTGTGAAAGTTATACAAACGCTGTGAAATTGCGGTAAAAAACATTCGATTAGGCATTTCTTGGCCTACAAAATGATGTGCTACTAAAGTTGAATCTCTCATTTCTTAATTGTTACACGTGATTATTAAAAAACATCGAATTTCACCTTGCGAACTTCGTATTTTGTGGTAAAACTGTATAAATATTATGAACTATTGCACTACGTTTGAATCACATAATAACCACATACAAGAGAATAAGAGCTAAATGTTTTTTCAAAAATGCATAATTAATCACGCAAAAAATATGTTCGGTTTGGCATCCTTCATAAGCAATGACAGCATGCACGCGTGTCATGCAATCTTTTTTTCCAAAACAAACCAGAACATTTAAGATTTAAGAACTGAAATACTTTATTCGAATAAAAAAACCAACAAAGCTTAGAAACCGACGACCAAGCAATGGTTTTGAATATTTGTTCAGTTTACCACGAAATATGAACTTCGCAAGGTGAAATTCGAAGTTTTTTTTTCAATAATCGCGTGTAACAATCCAGAAGTTAGAGATTCAACTTTAGTAGCACATCATTTTATAGGCCAAAATGTGTCTAATCGAATGCTTTTTACCGCAATCTTACAGTGTTTGTATAACTTTCACAATAACCGCTCAAACGCGACACGTTTTTTTTTGGCCCACCCTGTATATCACACTTATCGCACATGACAATACACGTCACACAACCATATATGTCACCCTTATCTCACATGACAATACACGTCACACAACCATATATGTCACACTTATCTCACATGACAACACATGGCCACACTAACTCGGTTCACAGTTGAGGCCGATGAAACCAGGTGGACAATAACAGTGCGGCAGTTCTGGGTTGGGATAACCTCCATGAAGACACTCCATTGACTGACAGTACTGACCACTGTAGTGAATGAGTGAGTGAGTGAAGGATGGAGGGAGTGAGTGAGTGAATGAGTGAGTGAGTGAGTGAGTGAGCGAGTGAGTGAGTGAGTGAGTGAGTGAAGTGAGTGAGTGAGTGACGAGTGAGTTAGTGAGAGAGTAGTGAGTGAGTGAGTGAGTGAGTGAGTGAGTGAGTGAGTGAGTGAGTGAGTGAGTGAGTGAGTGAGTGAGTGAGTGAGTGAGTGAATGAGTGAGTGAGTGAGTGAGTGAGTGAGTGAGTGAGTGAGTGAGTGAGTGAGTGAGTGAGTGAGTGAGTGAGTGAGTGAGTGAGTGAGTGAGTGAGTGAGTGAGTGAGTGAGTGAGTGAGTGAGTGAGTGAGTGAGTGAGTGAGTGAGTGAGTGAGTGAGTGAATAACAGTACCTATAATGTTCTTTACAAACACATGTACCGTCATCAGCCAGTGCCCCGCCATTCAAGCAACTCATTCTGGGTGTGGACATCATCCGACTGGTCGGTATTGGTGGATGGTCAGCGGCTACAAACATCAACTAAGGGAGTAAGTCAGTCAATCATTCAGTTATTCAATATTTCAATCATTCAATCATTCAGTCATTCCAATCATTAAGTCATCCAGTCATTCATTCATTCAGTAATTCAATAATCAGTCATTCAATCATTCAGTCATCCAATCATGCAGTCATCCAATCATTCAGTCATTCAGTCATTCAATCATTCAGTCATTCATTTATTCAGTCATTCAATCATTCAGTCATTCAGTCATTCAATCATTCAGTCATTCAATCATTCAGTCATTCACTCATTCAATCATTCAATCATTCAATCATTCAGTGATTCAATCATTCAGTCATCCAATCATTCAGTCATTCAATCATTCAGTCATTCAGTCATTCAATCAGTCATCCAATAATTCAGTGATTCAATCATTCAGTCATTCAATCATTCAATCATTCAATCGTTCAGTCATTCAATCATTCAGTCATTCAATCATTCAGTCATTCAATCATTCAACCATTCAATCATTTAGTCATTTAATCATTCAGTCATTCAGTCATTCAATCAATCAGTCATTAAGTCAACCTTGGCTGACATACACAATAATCTGTTTAGTGTTTGCGTTGGTCAGATAGTGACGGACATCTTGAATCAGTCGTGGATGCAGCAACCGAACGCGTACGGCACAATAGGCGTATTGTGGTTGTGGTGTGTTGGGGGCCTGCATATCATATCATATCATATCATATCATATCATATCATACATAACATATCATATCATAATCATATCATATCATATCATATCATATCATTTCATGTCATGTCATATCATATCATATCATATCATATCATATCATATCATATCATATCATATCATATCATATCATATCATATCATATCATATCATATAATATCATATCATATCATATCATATCATATCATATCATATCATATCATGTCATATCGCATCATATCATATCATATCATTAACTACGTATACTACCAACCTTATACACACTCTTTCCCTTCGAGACGTGAACCGAGAAAAAATCCGCATGTCTGTCCGGAAAACGCTGGTATGTGCCGGTTTCCCTGGAATTTCAATTAAACAACTTTTCGCAATTATGTAGAACTACATATGTAGGTTGTCGCAACATCCGAAAATGTCAAACGATTAAAACCCAAACCAAGTATGACTTGTCGATAACTAACAGAAAGCTTTCCACGGTGATCTCTTTAGCTGCATACTCACCAGTGAAAACCGTTTGCAACTGAAATAAAATATACTTTAGGTCTTGAAAAAATAACAGCATTATCAACAAAATTACTGACAATAACAACAACAACAACAACAAGCACCTGTTCAACGACTAGTTGAGCATTCTTCTGCCACTGCTCGCTTTCACGGTCATGAAGATGGAATGAGTAGTTGACTTGTTCATCATAGAGGAGTACGTGCAAATGGTCTTCACAAATGGCCATGTGAGCCTCGAGCAGGAGCATGCATATTAGCGTCACCCTGTACATGGTGACTGGATGAATCCTACTGAAAGCAATAAATCATATTTTGACTGGTGTGTGATAGTCATTCGATTCTGTGTCCTTTTGTCTACTTGATCAAACATACTCGTCAGAAAATCGCATATAATTTTAACAATCTATTAAACTTCAGTCGCCCATAACAATTAGATTTTCGAGACTGCTTCGACGGCTTTCAAACACAAAATTTAGATTGAGACATGCGAAGGTTGTACAGAGACGATTCAGGCGTGTCTACAAAGTTTGTGTTGCATTCGTTTGACATGAATGAAGACACGGCTAATGGACTGCGTAACAATGTTCGGACACGTACCACTTACATATACCTGGTATTGAAACACTGATAATGGACGATGGCCGAGGTGGCGGATCGTGCACATGTTATCTCTTACCGTAATGGATTACGGTAAGTGTGTATGCATGATGTCATCACGGTGTTGGTAAACTGAGAGAAACAGATGATTTTCCACCTGTGTGAACGGGCAATACTCGTTATTTCTGTCTGATTACTTCCGATCAACTTTGTTACTTGAACGGTTATTGGAAATGTTTGTTGTCCGTATTTGCATACCCAAATACTTGGGACAGTTTCCGAGGGTGTGCCGACGACGTACAACCGTTAAAATTATGGTTGTCTAGTACTAGAAGGACCTTTCAGGTATTCTATACTCAGTGGTTACCAAAGGTACAATATTCCGATTCATTTATCCCCAGGATTTAGTGAAAACCTTTATCGGGCGAATTCGGAATCCAGTTTATGCACGCCGTATTCAGAACTACAATAATCCATGATGTACTCAAATGAATTGACTTTGGATCTCATTGTCTTGAGTTTCTATTCTATTGTTTCTTGTATTATCTAATCATGTCTTGCTTTTTATTATTATCTAGTCCGGGTGGATCTGTAGAACATTGAACATCATTAATGTGAACTCATTGAAAACAACTTATGATTAAGGATAAGCAAAAAACTATTTGAATGTGTCGTGTGTGAATTACTATGTATCACTCCTCATCCTTGTTGAATGTGTAGTGTTCGGGTACTTTTTAACGGATCACGATGAAACAAACAAACATGCTTGAAGCCCACCCTCACCTTAATGGGCTTATTTTTTCATCATTTCCCCACGTTTTATTTGCTCCAGAACGTTAATGTTGCATGCACATCGGCGTATGATGACATGAACTATCATATACCGGAATGAAGCATGGCCTGTTTGGAAAACGATCCATTTAGGACCTTATTTGCGAGAAGGAAATATGCAACCATTTTCAAAAAGGGTTTAGGAAAAGTTTCACATTTAATTATTACCAATTTTTATGTTTGAACAATGAAAGTGTCAAGCCGTCATTCCATGTTCTTATCAGTTGCGTTCACGATCGCAAATAAACCACGCTCAACGACACATCCATAAACTCTTTATTATAATCATTTTATCATGACTGTCAATAACTTTTTATTATAAACATGCAATACATTGGTTATATCCTATCATGATGTATTCTAGTCTAGTTAATACTCGGCTCGTTATAAAACATTACGCACGTTTACGTTTATAGCAGACGCTTATGAGAATTGTTTTTATAATAAGCCGAAACATAACGGGGAAAACAATAGGATCATCAAATACCGGGATGTGAGGAGCAACAGAATTTGTATGTATGTCAATCGACATTTGTATGTAACAATCTGGAATGTGGATTTTATGAACAAATACATAACGGCTCGATGTCAAAACATCAACCGCAAACAAATCCACAAAACAGCGTTACCAATCACAATCGGAACGGAATAAATCGGCAGGGTTAAAACCTACAAAAACATTTAAAACGAAATTCAACAGCAAGAAACATGATTTCACTGAAATAACATAAAAAGGAGCAACGCTTTCGACCAGAGAGACATGGGAATAGACGCAAAAACACACCAGAGTTTTGTTACAATACTTTATTCACACTTTTTTTACAAAACTTGGCTGTGTAGCAAAACGAATAATCAACGTCCAGCTGACATATGTATGAACAAAATAATGAATGGATCACAAAATAAATGATACCGCAATGCAATCGGATAAATGACCAGTAAACGTCACAGTGAGTAATATCACAAATCGCCCAGTAAAGAGAATATAAGGAAATGACGGACTACGAACGTGTAGAAAGTGTATAAGGTCGAAACATACCCGGTTTAATAGTGTTGTGTTATTGTGTATATCTTATGTCCAGTGGACACGCAGGGAAACCTCATTAAATCCCGTATTCGAGAGTCGATGGATGATTATTTGCTGCAAGTATGAACGGTAAACAAGCATAAGAACGTGTCAACGACCGTTTGAGAAACAAAACCGGATCATCTGATTCTGATGAAGTCAGAAGCCAAGTATCTTGGTCATCAAAGCCACCACCAAATTATAGGTTGAACATGGGATACAAAACCTAGTTTAAAATAAAAAAACGTGAGAAAGAAATATGTGAAATGTGAATATGCAAAACCGTATAAATACAATTGCCCTATGGTAAAGCCATGGAGGTATGACAGAAGAACTACGAAGCAGCAACTAAGGATGCCGTCGCCGTGTAATATACCGGTGCGTGTAGGTGCTGATTATATCAAAACAACGAATAATAATGAACAAGTTTAAACAAGATGACCATCAAGTCAACATGAATATTAACCATAAATTAAATGCAAGTCAGTATACAGTATAAACTCTATAAACATAACACAACAGCACGTAGCCCATCCGTAGATGTGAAAAACACCATGTTAGGCCGCCAAGCACTATAAACATTATTATTACCAGTATTCCGCAGTCAGCAACCAAAGATATATACCAAGATGTGTGCAAAATAAGTATATGTATTTACTTCGACACTTGTGTTACATCTTTTTGATTGTTTGAAGCTTTACCCATCAACTCAGAAACACCGCATTTAATGGGAAGATAAGAATTGTAAACCCGTAGATAACATAAAAACAACCAACTAAACACACCACAATCGGTAACAACCCGTAGACTTAACACCACAACTCAACGATAGCCAAGTCTATCAGCAAAATCAGATATATGTCAGATTCAAATCAAGTTATGTATCTTCTGCTTAACTCACCGGTTGAAGCTATAAAACTAAACAGCTCACTTATCTACTTTAAGATGAGCAGAGATCATATAAAAGTATGTCAATTCACGATAACTGCAACAGTTTATTATAAAATGTCTAGCATGTTTCAGCTATTATTATCGTGAATTTCCTACATTTTCTTTTTACAAAGCAGATTTTCCAAGCTGTAACAAACGAAATTGTAAGAAACCGATTCAACCGAGAAATGACTAAATTCAATCAACGATTGTTACTACCAAACGATGTCAATATACAACCGAACCCGCGTAAAAAGTGCCACACCACACTGCATTAAAATATAACAACTAAAAAGATCAATAAGCATCTTTAACAGGTTCCAATTTCTACAATTCAACTCAGACATTGTTCCAAAGAGAATAATAACTTGATTTGATAAGTAGTTTTTTGTTGGTATGATAAACAGATAGCAGACAGGGGTTTCAAACCGTAAAACTTGAATTCAAAATATGAACCTGTTCGGGCCGTACTGTATAAGTGTTAGAAAGCTTGCTTAACTCAAATGACTCTTCGCGGGACGGTGACGGTGGTTGTTGTATGTAAAGTTATTGAAGGCTGATGTGTCACTTCCCAAAGTTGCCTGTCCCCAAGTTGTATGTGATGTAATGTATTCAAGCAAAATACATGACGTGCTGTGACTCGGGGTGCACGTTGACGGCACGTGCCTGTGCCGATGACCGATCACCCGACTCGCCGCTGTGAGCCGAACCCTCACCGCTGAAACATCAGGTACCGTACCACATTACAGTAAATAAACGTTACAATCAACCATTCAATTCCGAAAAGAGCCGATTAGAATAACTGAATTAATTGGCCACCTTTCATGATCTTTGTCAACGAGATGGTATCTGGCTCTGAATGCCACCAGATGTGCATAGTAGGCGGGTGCCGGAATGGACACGGATCGGGTGCATCGTACGTACGTGTGGCACAGTTGATACGTCAGTTGCTGCAACCATCAAGTAAACGTATATAAAAAAAAACTCAGCACGTAAAGGTACATTTGAAATAAACTCAGGACTAAAACACATTTTGACTATTTTATGCAAATATCTAAAAAAATCTGGCGGCACAGTGAACATAGAATTCGACAAATTCATCCGGGAAGGGGAGTGAGCAACAAATGGATTGACCTGTAGTTCGTCGGCGGAAAGTGCGTTGTCGTCCCAGAGCACGTGGTAATGCGACGGGCGAGAAGTGCCCTGAAATTAAACTGGCATGTGCAAGCTATTCACCCGAATCCACAGCCCCTCCCAATTTTCCAGATTAGCAGACAGATGATTATTAATAGTCATTTTATGTTTTTCCCAGGGCTAAAACCGGTTGAATAAAGCACATCAAATTAAACAAAGGTGTTTGATTTCTTGGCTCGGTTCACCATGTTAAAACTATTTTTACGCTTGTGAACGTAAGCGTCTTCGTCAGAGATTTTTTTAAAGCTTGTACCTGAATGCCGGCATGCGAGCACAAGTAAAAGTCAAATTCTTGCGGATGCGTGATCACGCTGTCGACTGTTGTGCCAGCTGGGATGTTGCCGCTACGACCTTGCTGAAAATATCAAATTTTCATACGTACCTTTCAGAAATGAGTATAAGTTTACATAAGTTCAATTTGCGTTCTAGTGAAGTATTACAACTAAAATTTTCACCACTTTTTGACTAGCACACAGTGGCCCGACCCCGACCGAGCAATGTCCGGGTCACGCGCAAAATATCAAAAGATTAGTAGCTAAGAAACTTTTGAAAATCAATACAATACAACAATGCCAATAAACATACCATATCCTTGCGATCGGCGCAGAACAGACGCGTGTGATGACGTTTCTGAACGGCAATGTAGGTGATGCCCGGCTGGTACGAGTGTTCGAGCATCATGCACGCCTCACGCATGGCACGTAGCTCGTGTTGTAGTACCTAAATATATTACAACTCTGAAACATATGTCTAATTTCAAACAGTGAAACCAGGAGTGGGACTGACTGTAATTTAGACGCGCGGAACGCATTTGAGGGATATTTCTTGGGTGTGTGAAAACGGTGAGATTGAGTAACCTGACCTGCTCAAAAAGTTGGGTGATAACCCTTTACTCACACCTCTCTAAAACACAAATATCCCTCGAGTAAAACCTGACCTAAAAAAGACAACCAGTTCAGTATCACCAAACACACCTGATAGAACTGTCCCTCCGAGATGCCGTCCCTGTACAGCACAATACGAGTCGGCTTGAAGTTGGTTGACCGATAGAAGGAGAGCAACAACTCTTTGACCATGTGTGCTAACTCCTGAATAAATTAGCCACTGGTTAACTGGTACACGATTATTGATTTATTAGGACTGTCTGAGACTTAATATGCGTTGTTTCCCAAACCTCGGAGAGATTCGATGCAGATATGATAAGGGTGTCAACTGCTTATGCCAACCTCAATCTTTTCTTTGCGTTCCTCCTTGACCTTACCAGTACGATCATCTGTAATGCGCAACGGGTATTGAATGCGCACGCTAGCACCATAGCGCGATGGGTGGGCGTCCATGCTTGCAACAAGCTGAAATTAAACACTATCACATAGCGGAAAAATCAATTGTGTCGCATCTCCTCTTTTTGATCGAGGAACGCCGCGAAATGATTTACATCACACCAAACACCAAACTATTTTTGGTTGAAAAAAAAGCCGTTGATACATTTGCCTAAAGTTTTACAACACAAGAAGTGAACTGACGGCAGCAATGGAAGGCTTGCGACTGTCACCGGCCGGGGGATGTGTCATGTCGGCGCCCAGAAAGATGACCGGTTCCTGCACAAACATACGATCAAAGCATTTATTTATTATACAGTCAATATCTTAGCTGACCTGAATTGTCTGATCTGAGAAATCTTTTCCAGTTTACATGCGTGTAGTAGTGAATGGCGCAAAGTGGTTAATGCAGTGGGACATTCACTAACCGCATACTGAGATCGATAACCAGTAAAAATTTCGAATAGATGCTATTAATGAACCTGAAAGATGCGAGGTCGCACTGCAGGCAGCAGTATGGTGTTGACTCCACCCAGCTTGACGTTGATCTTGAGACACAGATTGGAAAGCGTTTGGGCAGATGTTTTGATGACGTTCTTTGCCTGCACACACTGCGTGGCAAGACCCAAGATCGTGTCACCGACGCGCTTTACTTCGGCTACAAAATTCAAATAGTTAGGTTTAAAAAAATTTAAACCGAAATATCATCAATGGCTACAAAATGGCGCTCATAGCACACATAAAAGGATTACGATAGTTAAACAAACTGCCTACGAGCACTATGACCATATTTTCACGTACTATTTCCCAACATGAATATGAGATCATGAACACTAATATACTAACGCACATTTTTTTATAATTAGTATCCAAAAAAATTATATGCAGTACGACTGACCATAGACTGGTGTTTTTCCGGGCAGCACAACGATAACCAACTGCAGACCGGGGTACGTCTGTTTGAGGTACTTGAACATGGGCTCCACCTGATCAGCACCCGTGGCGTACTTACAGAAGCAGGGCTGGCCGAGTACGGGCATGCCCGCGTCATGCGAAATTCGGTGCATCTGGTTGGTGAAGTTCCTGCAATAATAACGGGTAGCCTTAGACTTGGGCCAATGGCAATGACTGGCGGACATCCAAAGAGAAGGGAATCTCTTTAAGAGCCGTTCTTTGTAAGGATTTGCAAAAATTGACACTTTTGGAACACGAATTTTTTCGATATCTCCAAAAGCTTTTTTAACCTAAATGGGTTTATACATCAACTAAAAACATTCACTCATGTAAATTTTAGACCCATACCTGCTCCCTATAGTACAGGGTGACCAAAAATAGAACGTCGGTCGGGCCTTTTTTTGACAATCAGTTTTCGGCTTATAACCTTTTTTTCGTTGATCTCACCACGTTTTGATATATTAGCGAATTGTTCAAAATGAAAAGGCGCGTCGGATTAGCTTTTTAATTTTCTTTACAAAAAATCAAAAAAAGAATTTTTTTGACTTTTTAACTTTTGAAAAATCTTAAAATTTTGGTTTTTTGCAAATTTTTCAAAATAGTGGAATTTGCGCAGGGTAGACTCACCTGGGATTGATAGCTGCTCTTTTTCTCTATATAACTTGGTATTCGATAAACTTTTTGGCCAGGGGGCCAATTTCGAAAAACCGGCTTGAAAAATGTTCCTAGATATGAAATTATCAGTTATGTTGATTTTAGCAACTTTTCCATGGGTTCAGTAACTTTCTGGTGTTCTAGCGAATTGATCAGAATGAGAAGGCGCATCGAATGAGCTATTTGACTTTTTTGCGAAAAAAATGCAAACAATCAATTTTTTGAAATTATAAAAAAAATTATTCTCAAAATTTTGGTTTTTTGCAAATTTTTTAAAATAATGGATTTTGCGCAGGGTAGACTCACCTGGGGATGATAGCCGCTTATTTTCTCTATATAACTTGGTATTCGATCAATTTTTTGGCCAGGGGGGGGGGCCAATTTCGAAAAATCGGCTTGAAAAAGGTTCCCAGTAAATCCCAGATATAAATTCTTCAGTTAAGCGGGGCGCGCAGAGCACGCGTGCTCCGTGCTCCGCGCGCCGTGCGCTGAAGTATAACTCCCGCTTAACTGAAAATTTTTTATCTGGGAACCTTTTCAAGCCAATTTTTTTAATCTGGCCCCTGGTCAAAAATGGGCGACTACCAACTTCTGAAGAGAAAATAAACGGCTATCATCCCCAGGTGAGTCTACCCTGCGCAAGTTTCATTATTTTAAAAAAATTGCAAAAAAACCAAAATTTTGAGATTAAATTTTTTTATAATTTCACAAAAATGAATTTTTTGCATTCTTTCGAAAAAAGTTAAATAGCTTATTCGAT
>CAXIWR010000050.1:67734-90225 GCA_964036265.1 Daptonema setosum | reverse complement strand
ATTAGGCATTTCTTGGCCTACAAAATGATGTGCTACTAAAGTTTAATCTCTCATTTCTTAATTGTTACACGTGATTATTAAAAAAACATCGAATTTCACCTTGCGAACTTCGTATTTTGTGGTAAAACTGTATAAATATTATGAACTATTGCACTACGTTTGAATCACATAACAACCACATACAAGAGAATAAGAGCTAAATGTTTTTTCAAAAATGCATAATTAATCACGCAAAAAATATGTTCGGTTTGGCATCCTTCATAAGCAATGACAGCATGCACGCGTGTCATGCAATCTTTTTTTCCAAAACAAACCAGAACATTTAAGATTTAAGAACTGAAATACTTTATTCGAATAAAAAAACCAACAAAGCTTAGAAACCGACGACCAAGCAATGGTTTTGAATATTTGTTCAGTTTACCACGAAATATAAACTTCGCAAGGTGAAATTCGAAGTTTTTTTTTCAATAATCGCGTGTAACAATCCAGAAGTTAGAGATTCAACTTTAGTAGCACATCATTTTATAGGCCAAAATGTGTCTAATCGAATGCTTTTTACCGCAATCTTACAGTGTTTGTATAACTTTCACAATAACCGCTCAAACGCGACACGTTTTTTTTGGCCCACCCTGTATGTCACACTTATCGCACATGACAATACACGTCACACAACCATATATGTCACCCTTATCTCACATGACAATACACGTCACACAACCATATATGTCACACTTATCTCACATGACAACACATGGCCACACTAACTCGGTTCACAGTTGAGGCCGATGAAACCAGGTGGACAATAACAGTGCGGCAGTTCTGGGTTGGGATAACCTCCATGAAGACACTCCATTGACTGACAGTACTGACCACTGTAGTGAATGAGTGAGTGAGTGAAGGATGGAGGGAGTGAGTGAGTGAATGAGTGAGTGAGTGAGTGAGTGAGTGAGTGAGTGAGTGAGTGAATAACAGTACCTATAATGTTCTTTACAAACACATGTACCGTCATCAGCCAGTGCCCCGCCATTCAAGCAACTCATTCTGGGTGTGGACATCATCCGACTGGTCGGTATTGGTGGATGGTCAGCGGCTACAAACATCAACTAAGGGAGTAAGTCAGTCAATCATTCAGTTATTCAATATTTCAATCATTCAATCATTCAGTCATTCCAATCATTAAGTCATCCAGTCATTCATTCATTCAGTAATTCAATAATCAGTCATTCAATCATTCAGTCATCCAATCATGCAGTCATCCAATCATTCAGTCATTCAGTCATTCAATCATTCAGTCATTCATTTATTCAGTCATTCAATCATTCAGTCATTCAATCATTCAGTCATTCAATCATTCAGTCATTCAATCATTCAATCATTCAATCATTCAGTGATTCAATCATTCAGTCATCCAATCATTCAGTCATTCAATCATTCAGTCATTCAGTCATTCAATCAGTCATCCAATAATTCAGTGATTCAATCATTCAGTCATTCAATCATTCAATCATTCAATCGTTCAGTCATTCAATCATTCAGTCATTCAATCATTCAGTCATTCAATCATTCAACCATTCAATCATTTAGTCATTCAATCATTCAGTCATTCAGTCATTCAATCGTTCAGTCATTCAATCATTCAGTCATTCAATCATTCAGTCATTCAATCATTCAACCATTCAATCATTTAGTCATTTAATCATTCAGTCATTCAGTCATTCAATCAATCAGTCATTAAGTCAACCTTGGCTGACATACACAATAATCTGTTTAGTGTTTGCGTTGGTCAGATAGTGACGGACATCTTGAATCAGTCGTGGATGCAGCAACCGAACGCGTACGGCACAATAGGCGTATTGTGGTTGTGGTGTGTTGGGGGCCTGCATATCATATCATATCATATCATATCATATCATATCATACATAACATATCATATCATAATCATATCATATCATATCATATCATATCATTTCATGTCATGTCATATCATATCATATCATATCATATCATATCATATCATATCATATCATATCATATCATATCATATCATATCATATCATGTCATATCGCATCATATCATATCATATCATTAACTACGTATACTACCAACCTTATACACACTCTTTCCCTTCGAGACGTGAACCGAGAAAAAATCCGCATGTCTGTCCGGAAAACGCTGGTATGTGCCGGTTTCCCTGGAATTTCAATTAAACAACTTTTCGCAATTATGTAGAACTACATATGTAGGTTGTCGCAACATCCGAAAATGTCAAACGATTAAAACCCAAACCAAGTATGACTTGTCGATAACTAACAGAAAGCTTTCCACGGTGATCTCTTTAGCTGCATACTCACCAGTGAAAACCGTTTGCAACTGAAATAAAATATACTTTAGGTCTTGAAAAAATAACAGCATTATCAACAAAATTACTGACAATAACAACAACAAGCACCTGTTCAACGACTAGTTGAGCATTCTTCTGCCACTGCTCGCTTTCACGGTCATGAAGATGGAGTGAGTAGTTGACTTGTTCATCATAGAGGAGTACGTGCAAATGGTCTTCACAAATGGCCATGTGAGCCTCGAGCAGGAGCATGCATATTAGCGTCACCCTGTACATGGTGACTGGATGAATCCTACTGAAAGCAATAAATCATATTTTGACTGGTGTGTGATAGTCATTCGATTCTGTGTCCTTTTGTCTACTTGATCAAACATACTCGTCAGAAAATCGCATATAATTTTAACAATCTATTAAACTTCAGTCGCCCATAACAATTAGATTTTCGAGACTGCTTCGACGGCTTTCAAACACAAAATTTAGATTGAGACATGCGAAGGTTGTACAGAGACGATTCAGGCGTGTCTACAAAGTTTGTGTTGCATTCGTTTGACATGAATGAAGACACGGCTAATGGACTGCATAACAATGTTCGGACACGTACCACTTACATATACCTGGTATTGAAACACTGATAATGGACGATGGCCGAGGTGGCGGATCGTGCACATGTTATCTCTTACCATAATGGATTACGGTAAGTGTGTATGCATGATGTCATCACGGTGTTGGTAAACTGAGAGAAACAGATGATTTTCCACCTGTGTGAACGGGCAATACTCGTTATTTCTGTCTGATTACTTCCGATCAACTTTGTTACTTGAACGGTTATTGGAAATGTTTGTTGTCCGTATTTGCATACCCAAATACTTGGGACAGTTTCCGAGGGTGTGCCGACGACGTACAACCGTTAAAATTATGGTTGTCTAGTACTAGAAGGACCTTTCAGGTATTCTATACTCAGTGGTTACCAAAGGTACAATATTCCGATTCATTTATCCCCAGGATTTAGTGAAAACCTTTATCGGGCGAGTTCGGAATCCAGTTTATGCACGCCGTATTTAGAACTACAATAATCCATGATGTACTCAAATGAATTGACTTTGGATCTCCTTGTCTTGAGTTTCTATTCTATTGTTTCTTGTATTATCTTATGTGCATCATGTCTTGCTTTTTATTATTATCTAGTCCGGGTGGATCTGTAGAACATTGAACATCATTAATGTGAACTCATTGAAAACAACTTATGATTAAGGATAAGCAAAAAACTATTTGAATGTGTCGTGTGTGAATTACTATGTATGCTTCACTCCTCATCCTTGTTGAATGTGTAGTGTTCGGGTACTTTTTAACGGATCACGATGAAACAAACAAACATGCTTGAAGCCCACCCTCACCTTAATGGGCTTATTTTTTCATCATTTCCCCACGTTTTATTTGCTCCAGAACGTTAATGTTGCATGCACATCGGCGTATGATGACATGAACTATCATATACCGGAATGAAGCATGGCCTGTTTGGAAAACGATCCATTTAGGACCTTATTTGCGAGAAGGAAATAAGCAACCATTTTCAAAAAGGGTTTAGGAAAAGTTTCACATTTAATTTTTACCAATTTTTATGTTTGAACAATGAAAGTGTCAAGCCGTCATTCCATGTTCCATTACATGTTCTTATCAGTTGCGTTCACGATCGCAAATAAACCACGCTCAACGACACATCCATAAACTCTTTATTATAATCATTTTATCATGACTGTCAATAACTTTTTATTATAAACATGCAATACATTGGTTATATCCTATCATGATGTATTCTAGTCTAGTTAATACTCGGCTCGTTATAAAACATTACGCACGTTTACGTTTATAGCAGACGCTTATGAGAATTGTTTTTATAATAAGCCGAAACATAACTGGGAAAACAATAGGATCATCAAATACCGGGATGTGAGGAGCAACAGAATATGTATGTATGTCAATCGACATTTGTATGTAACAATCTGAAATGTGGATTTTATGAACAAATACGTAACGGCTCGATGTCAAAACATCAACCGCAAACAAATCCACAAAACAGCGTTACCAATCACAATCGGAACGGAATAAATTGGCAGGGTTAAAACCTACAAAAACATTTAAAACGAAATTCAACAGCAAGAAACATGATTTCACTGAAATAACATAAAAAGGAGCAACGCTTTCGACCAGAGAGACATGGGAATAGACGCAAAAACACACCAGTTTTGTTACAATACTTTATTCACACTTTGTTACAAAACTTGGCTGTGTAGCAAAACGAATAATCAACGTCCAGCTGACATATTTATGAACAAAATAATGAATGGATCACAAAATAAATGATACCGCAATAGGATAAATGACCAGTAAACGTCACAGTGAGTAATATCACAAATCGCCCAGTAAAGAGAATATAAGGAAATGACGGACTACGAACGTGTAGAAAGTGTATAAGGTCGAAACATACCCGGTGTAATAGTGTTGTGTTATTGTGTATATCTTATGCCCAGTGGACACGCAGGGAAACCTCATTAAAACCCATATTCGAGAGCCGATGGATGATTGTTTGCTACAAGTATGAACGGTAAACAAGCATAAGAACGTGTCAACGACCGTTTGAGAAACAAAACCGGATCATCTGATTCTGATGAAGTCAGAAGCCAAGTATCTTGGTCATCAAAGCCACCACCATTTAAATTATAGGTTGAACATGGGATACAATTATAGGTTGAACATGGGATACAAAACCTAGTTTAAAATAAAAAAAAGTGAGAAAGAAATATGTGAAATGTGAATATGCAAAACCGTATAAATACAATTGCCCTATGGTAAAGCCATGGAGGTATGACAGAAGAACTACGAAGCAGCAACTAAGGACGCCGTCGCCGTGTAATATACCGGTGCGTGTAGGTGCTGATTATATCAAAACAACGAATAATAATGAACAAATTTAAACAAGATAACCAGAAATTTAGTCATTATGAATATTAACCATAAATTAAATGCAAGTCAGTATACAGTATAAACTCTATAAACATAACACAACAGCACGTAGCCCATCCGTAGATGTGAAAACACCATGTTAGGCCGCCAAGCACTATAAACATTATTATTACCAGTATTCCGCAGTCAGCCACCAAAGATATATACCAAGATGTGTGCAAAACAAGTATATGTATTTACTTCGACACTTGTGTTACATCTTTTTGATTGTTTGAAGCTTTACCCATCAACTCAGAAACACCGCATATAATGGGAAGATAAGAATTGTAAACCCGTAGATAACAATACAAACAACCAACTAAACACGCCACAATCGGTAACAACCCGTAGACTTAACACCACAACGATAGCCAAGTCTATCAGCAAAATCAGATATACGTCAGATTCAAATCAAGTTATGTATCTTCTGCTTAACCCACCGGTTGAAGGTAAAAAACTAAACAGCTCACTTATCTACTTTAAGTTGAGCAGAGATCATATAAAAGTATGTCAATTCACGATAACTGCAACAGTTTATTATAAAATGTCTAGCATGTTTCAGCTATTATTGTCGTGAATTTCCTACATTTTCTTTTTACAAAGCAGATTTTCCAAGCTGTAACATACGAAATTGTAAGAAACCGATTCAACCGAGAAATGACTAAATTCAATCAACGATTGTTACTACCAAACGATGTCAATATACAACCGAACCCGCGTAAAAAGTGCCACACTACACTGCAATAAATTAAAACAACTAAAAAGATCAATAAGCATCTTTAACAGGTTCCAATTTTTACAATTCAACTCAGACATTGTTCCAAAGAGAATAATAACTTGATTTGATAAGTCGTTTTTGTTGGCATGATAAACAGATAGCAGACAGGGGTTTCAAACCGTAAAACTTGAATTCAAAATATGAACCTGTTCGGGCCGTACTGTATAAATGTTAGAAAGCTTGCTTAACTCAAATGACTCTTCGCGGGACGTTTACGGTGGTTGTTGTATGTAAAGTTATTGAAGGCTGATGTGTCACTTCCCAAAGTTGCCTGTCCCCAAGTTGTATGTGATGTAATGTATTCAAGCAAAATACATGACGTGCTGTGACTCGGGGTGCACGTTGACGGCACGTGCCTGTGCCGATGACCGATCACCCGACTCGCCGCTGTGAGCCGAACCCTCACCGCTGAAACATCAGGTACCGTATCACATTACACTGAATAAACGTTACAATCAACCATTTAATTCCGAAAAGAGCCGATTAAAATAACTGAATTAATTGGCCACCTTTCATGATCTTTGTCAACGAGATGGTATCTGGCTCTGAATGCCACCAGATGTGCATAGTAGGCGGGTGCCGGAATGGACACGGATCGGGTGCATCGTACGTACGTGTGGCACAGTTGATACGTCAGTTGCTGCAACCATCAAGTAAACTTATAATTGAAACAAACTTAGCACATAAAGGTACATTTGAAATAAACTCAGGACTAGAACAGATTTTGACTACTTTATGCAAAATATCTAGAAAATCTGGAGGCACAGTGAACATCCAGTCCATGGAAAGGGATTGACCTGTAGTTCGTCGGCGGAAAGTGCGTTGTCGTCCCAGAGCACGTGGTAATGCGACGGGCGAGAAGTGCCCTGAAATTAAACTGTCATGTGCAAGCTATTCAGCCGAATCCACAGCACCTAATCACCGCCTCTCCCAATTTTCCAGATTAGCAGACAGATGATTATTAATAGTCATTTTAAGCGTTTCCCTGGCTGGCTAAAACCGGATGAATAAAGCAAATCAAATTAAACAGAAGTGTTTCGTTTCTCGGCTCGGCACACCATGTTAAAATTAATTTTTACACTCGTGAACGTAAGCGTCTCCAGAGTTTTTTTTGTAAAACTTGTACCTGAATGCCGGCATGCGAGCACAAGTAAAAGTCGAATTCTTGCGGATGCGTGATCACGCTGTCGACTGTTGTGCCAGCTGGGATGTTGCCGCTACGACCTTGCTGAAATTATCAAATTTTCATACATACCGTTCACTAATGAGTATAAGTTTACATAAGTTTAATTTGCGTTCTACTGAAGTACTATAACTAAATTTTTCACCACTACTTGACTAGCACACAGTGGCCCGACCCCGACCGAGCGATGCCCGGGTCACGCGCAAAATATCGAAAGATTAGTAGCTGAGAAACTTTTGAAAAGCAATACAATACAATGCCAATAAACATACCATATCTTTGCGATCGGCGCAGAACAGACGTGTGTGATGACGTTTCTGAACGGCAATGTAGGTGATGCCCGGCTGGTACGAGTGTTCGAGCATCATGCACGCCTCACGCATGGCACGTAGCTCGTGTTGTAGTACCTAAATATATTACAACTCTGAAATATTTGTCTAATTTCAAACAGTGAAACCAGGAGTGGGACTGACTGTATTTTAGACGCGCGGAACGCATTTGAAGGGTAAAAATAAATATTTCTTGGGTGTGTGAAAACGGTGAGATTGAGTAACCTGACCTGCTCAAAAAGTTGGGTGATAACCCTTTACACCACCCCATACTCACCACACCTCTCTAAAACACAAATATCCCTCGTGTAAAACCTGACCTCAAAAACACAACCAGTTCAGTATCACCAAACACACCTGATAGAACTGTCCCTCCGAGATGCCGTCCCTGTACAGCACAATACGAGTCGGCTTGAAGTTGGTTGACCGATAGAAGGAGAGCAACAACTCTTTGACCATGTGTGCTAACTCCTGAATACATTAGTCAATGGTTAACTGGTATACGATTATTGATTGATTAGGACAGTCTGAGACTTAATATGCGTTGTTTCCCAAACCTCAGAGAGATTAGATGCAGATATGATAAGGGTGTCAACCTCAATCTTTTCTTTGCGTTCCTCCTTGACCTTACCAGTACGATCATCTGTAATGCGCAACGGGTATTGAATGCGCACGCTAGCACCATAGCGCGATGGGTGTGCGTCCATGCTTGCAACAAGCTAAAATTAAACACCATCACATAGAAAAAAAATCAATTGTGTCGCATCTCCCCTTTTTGATCGAGGAACGCCGCGAAATGAATTACATTACACCAAACTATTTTTGGTTGAGAAAAAAAGCCGTTAATACATTTGCCTAAAGTTTTACAACACAAGAAGTGAACTGACGGCAGCAATGGAAGGCTTGCGACTGTCACCGGCCGGGGGATGTGTCATGTCGGCGCCCAGAAAGATGACCGGTTCCTGCACGATCAAAAAAATTATATTTATATATTGTACAGTCCATATCTTAGCTGACTTGAATTGTCTGACCTGCAAATCTTTTACAGTTTACATGCGTGTAGTAGTGAACGGCGCAAAGTGGTGAATGCAGTGGGGGCATTCACTAACCGCATACTGAGATCGATAACCAGTAAAAATTTCGAATAGATGCCATTAGTGAACCTGAAAGATGCGAGGTCGCACTGCAGGCAGCAGTATGGTGTTGACTCCACCCAGCTTGACGTTGATCTTGAGACACAGATTGGAAAGCGTTTGGGCAGATGTTTTGATGACGTTCTTTGCCTGCACACACTGCGTGGCAAGACCCAAGATCGTGTCACCGACGCGCTTTACTTCGGCTACAAAATTCAAATAGTTAGGTTAGAAAAATTAAAACCGAAATGTCATTGATGGCTACAAAATGGCGCTCATAGCACACATAAAAGGATTACGATAGTTAAGCAAACTGCCTACGAGCACTATGGCCATATTTTCACGTACTATTTCCCAACATGAGGATGAGATCATCAACACTAAAATACTAACGCACATTTATAATAATTAGTATTCAAAAAAATTCTATTCAGTAACGACCGACCATAGACTGGTGTTTTTCCGGGCAGCACAACGATAACCAACTGCAGACCGGGGTACGTCTGTTTGAGGTACTTGAACATGGGCTCCACCTGATCAGCACCCGTGGCGTACTTACAGAAGCAGGGCTGGCCGAGTACGGGCATGCCCGCGTCATGCGAAATTCGGTGCATCTGGTTGGTGAAGTTCCTGCAATAATAACGGGTACACTTAGACTTGGACCAATTACAATGAGCCAAATAGTAGATTCATGAGAAGATTAAATCGCTGGTGAACCTCCAAGCAGGAAGGAATTAACAGTAAGTAGGCAATTTTTTGAAACCGCCGCAAACGGTGGAAATCCTTTTTTATTTTCCCGTCTTTTATATCTCGTCTGAGTGAGACTGGTACAACCTGAGAGCGTCCTCCCTGACCATGTGCTGACTGGCAAAGCACGCGATCGCCCACACACGGATCTCAACCCCCGTGTGAAACTGTTTACCCCGCATATCCCAAACGCCCTTTTCTGGCTGCGCTGTTGCTCGATTCTGCAATATCAAACATTAAGTACTTCACGTTGTTTCTTCCACAACAAAAAAAAACAAATTTGACCTGCATTGACTAAGTAATATCATTGAATATCGAACAAGCTCAAGTATCGAATTATTGCCCCACGCCAAGCGAATTTTTTATTTATTTTAACATTTTTATTGTCAGAGATTTTTTTGATTTTTGTGAAATCACTTTTCAAACCATATAATATTTAATTGAAAGAACAAGAACGATAGCCACTTTCAATCGAAGACATTGACATGATAGCACGAACCCTGCCTCCATACAAAAGTTTGGGTGGTTGAAGCACCCTGCCATACACCTCGGTCATCTGTTGACTTATCTGAATGCCAAACTGTTTGGCATACGGATCGTTGTTAAAGTTGGCGCGTTGTACCTGAAAAAGTATATGTATTGTGAAAAAAAATTCAGTCAGACACTTTTCTGTCAACGCTCATAAATATTTCTCCACGTTTCCTTTGATTATATACTCCATATTTTAACACATTTCACCAGATCAGTTGTTTTCAGTTAAAACACACAAACCAAATCGTTGATTTCACTCTCACGATCGGGAGCCGAGCGAGCAGTGGCCTTGATCATGGTAGACGTCTGAGTGTCGGACAGTTTCTTGATGCATCGCTGGCCGGGCACGATATGGCACACTTCCAGGGGCAGGTACGTGTGCTTCTGTTCCTGGCCCACTTGCAGACACGGCAGATGCGCGTACCTTTAAAACAGCGCTTCGTATTCAGAATACAAACAAATATAAGTGGTAATTGAAATTTTCAGTACGTAATTTATGAAAAACTACCAAGACGTGACCAACTTTAGACGGATATTGTATTTGTCGAGAAAGTACTTGGCCACTGTGCACTCGATGGTCTGCCCGTTTTCGATTTGCAGCGGGAAACTGTCAATCATTGTTATGTTTTGCATTATCACGCAAAATATTTAAGGTTAAAATCATTATGGAGACTGACGACCAACGTTTGTGTGTGTGCCGGTCGTCGTGTCACGTTGCACACCCTGTACTTACGACGCATGGCACCGCAGTGCGTGATTTCTACCTGAAACTCATGATCAATACTGACAAAGTAAATACAAAAAATTTGACACACATTTTCAAAAAACATTCGATACTTTAATGTGTGAACTGGCAAACTCCTGGTGTTCAAATGTTGTCATTCTTATTATATGAAATCGAGCGTTCACCTTCAATCCGCGAATTTCCTTGGTGAACTTGACGCGCTGTGAGTCGTTCAACGGACGTCGCGGGTCGTCGCTGATTGGTGGCATCTCGAGCACTTCGTTCATAAAGTCGATCACAGACATCGACTTATAGAAAGCCGTTGCCGACACTGAAACAAGCAGTGTAAAAATAAACACATGACGTCGAATTCGTTATTTTATGCTGATAATACGTTCGATGCTGCTAAGTTTATGTAATCAAAAGTAAATTAATGAATGATATTTATTACGCCAACCATCGATGTTCATCATCATCTTCCACTGGGAGGGCTTCACGCTCTGGTGGAACCCGAACCAGACCTCCCGACCACCGCCCAACGAGTGGTAATACCGATCAGGTGCAGAGAAGAACGAACGCCCCACCGGTGTGTATCTACATGGAGATGCGTCAAAAAAGGTATTTTATTACCTTTCTTATTCCAAAAAAATCCCATCAACACTGGCTAATGGGAAACGAAAACTATTTAAATTACTTAATGAGCGTGAACACTATTCACTGAGAAACACCGACGAGAACGACAACATTAACCAGTGGTCAATCAAAACGCAACGAATAATGATTTTCGAAAAAAAGAAGTAATGTATTTTTGTGGACCAAATAACGAGGATTAATCGATTGCTGTTCAGAGCAGCACCACTACCAACCTCATAGAAGGCAGATGTCTGAGAATGACATCAATGGCATCGACACACTGACGCGGCACGCTGCAGCTCCCCGATTTACCTTCCAAAGCTTCTCGCAACTCGAACAGGGAAACCTAAAAAGACGCAAATAAATCACAACCTACTGTCTTTGGACGATATGAATGCAGGAACGCAACGTCCACTTCTGACAAAGATAAGTCAAAGTGAACCTGTGAATCGTATTTAATGGAAACTCGAAACTTGCGATCGTCTCCTTCGCCAGGCAGGGTCACTTCGAGATCAACCTGAAATCAAGAACTTGATGGACAATTTAAAACAACGGAATCTGTTTTTCATGGTACAACATGTCTCATGGATAATTAAAGAGGGGCAACTTCTAAACAGCCAGACTTTTTTAATTCCCTGACCAAGGTGACAGTTGAGTCTTACAGATCATATTTTACATCAACAACTGTAATATTCACTCAAAAATATGTTGACTGAGATGAGACTGCCCATCACACTTATATTATCATGATCTGAATACACGCGTCACATTATTTTTTTCATTTTTACACACTAAATTTATACACTATACATAAAAATGCAATGAATAACGTACGCGATCGTTGCCGATGGGCAGGGCATCTCTGGTGTACAGATTGCGACGACCATCGAACACGGGCTGGTTGTTGTTGAAGATGCGCTGCTGGTACGCCTGCACCATCGTCTCCACGATTTCACTGAACAGTAGCTTTTATGAAGAATCTTTATCAAAAAACAAAAAAAGCAGAATTTTTCTATCAAAGGAAAGAGTATGGCAAAATTTTAGTGAATTTGAATGATAGTTAAATGATGATGGTGTTATGTAATTAGAAATTATAATATAACCGATTAACGCGACGCGGACATTTGTCGGGTTGGATGAGTATCTCGTAGTGGTACAGCACGCCGGTAGGAATTTGCACCTGAAACAAACGTATGGTATGGCTATTTACAACAATTTTTATAAAAAGTTTACTTTTTTACCCCAATCACATGGTAAAAAGTCACAAAAAAGAGTTTTGAAAAAACTTTATCAAAGGCAAGGACCATAAAACTGACCATTAGCCTGGTCGAAACCTTGGTAAAAAATATTGGATTCGAAAGAGTATTTGTATATAGGCAACAACAAGCGACAGAAGGATAAAACAACCGGTACCTGAAAGTGGTTGGCCCTTAGTAGGATGCGTTCACCGAATTGACCGGTGCCGGGACGGGGTGGGCACACAAATTTGCTCACCGAATCCATGTTGAATCGAAGACCACCATTCGAACCTGACATGTATAAACGTTAACCGACCTGTAGATCATAATGGCTAAATTGCCTCCCTATAAGCTTACGTCTGAATGCCAACTGATGGACAAGAATTGTCATATTAAATTATTTCATCCATACATTAGTTATAACGAAAAAGTTTACCAGGATAATAATGTACAGTAATAATTGAACGTACCGACACTGTCATCACCGATGGCACCAGCCGGATTAATAGGCAAATCATTGGGTACATTCAGCGCTTGTTGACTGCCGTGCACACTCGTCAACGGAGTGCCTAAAAACACAACAATGAACAATAGTTCAAGTTTTTTAATAAACATCAAATAACGTTCAAAATACCGTATTAAAAATAGATTGCTACAAAAAAACAATGTAACCACATAACCGAACCGATCAACGCAATTCTGATGAAAAAGATAAAAATAGTCTCTTATTTACATCTGAACACAGTGTTAGTGATTCATAAATGTAAGTTGTAAGAGTCAGTTTATGGTGGTCAGCTTTACTTTCGAGAAGTAGTCGTCAAGATATTCAAAGTAAACATACATAGTGATTATAAAAAGGTATAACCTGCTCAGTGATATGCTGCAGGTTGTTTTAATGTTTGGTTTAATATCAGGACATGCTGGGTCACTAAATACTTGAAGATTAACATCAATTAACCGTCATTGGTAGCGGCAAACGTATGACTGACGCTGGTATCGTTGCTGGCTGAGTGATCACCACCAAACGAGGCCACACCGCCATTCACAATCGAAGCCGGTCCGATACAGTGCAAACTGAGACAGATAATTTTATGAAAAAGGGTGCATCAACGCACACTCATCTTGACCTAATGCGGCTTCCGTCGAAACTTTATAGCCACCACCTAGATAACTTAATTTTATTGTCCAATCCAAATTAATATAAAAAATGGCTAATTTAACAAGCAATCCTAGCACCTGCTCATATCAAACGGATGCGATTGCTGATATCGCATTTGGTTGCGGTTTCCCGGCGGTGTGGCTGTGGACAGAGTGATAGACGGAGATATGCCATCTATAACAAGTTGGTATAAACCTATCTCTAAATGCTTTGTGTTGATTTGTATAGATTTTGAGGAGGAAAATGACGAACTAAACTATGAATGGTGAACAGGCTAAATAATAGCAATATATGTAGATGATGATGAGAACCGACCGGAGTGGCCGTTGGGCAACGAATGTTGATGGGTGGCAAACGAATTGAACGAAGGATGTGACTGGTGGTGGTGCGTAAGAGGCTGGGTGTGTCCACCGAGATAGCCGTTCGATTGTGCGCTGCTCGCTGAACACAAAACTGTTGATTAATTATAGCTGACGAAACACCATTGATATATGTAGCTTGCAAAACAAAGTTTTGAATGTGAAAACGACTCATGTAACCTGCAGTACTAATGGGTGGATCGGCAGGAATTGTGCCAAGGTCGGGTAGGAATGGTGGCAGCGGCAGCACGGGCGCTGATGGCGACGAATTCGTGGTCGACGATGGCTGATAGCATGCACTGTGTTCGAACAATGCACTGTAAATATTATGGTGAAACTTAGGGAAAGATTATAATTGTCTGGTAATGGTGAACGTCATAATCTAATTTAAAAACATACAGGGTGGTCCAAAAAAAATGACAACACTTTGAAGCTGAATAACTCTCGGCTAAGGAATCTGATTTGATTGAAATTTTCAGGTATTATCATCAACATACTGAATCATAAAAATATATAAAACCAAGGGAATCGGACAATCACAGCGGCCACCACGCATCAATGTTTGCGAAAGTGCGCATAGGTCAAAAACCGAGCGATTCATATATGAACATTCAGGACATGGTTTACCCGTGATATGTGAAACAATAAACTCAGTTATTTTAGCCTGTAATCAATAAAGAGTCTTTCTTACTCATTCTGAAGCATTTGTAGTTTACATTTTTTGTATTTTACATTTCATTCGAAAAAAACTTGTTTCAGAGGTGAAAACTGCGTGTATCTTTTTCTGACATTGAAAAAGAGCTTAGTTAGCTAAATTAAAACTAAAAAATTAAAACCAAATTAACAAAATGCTTAAAAAGCAAATATAAACATTAAATAAATATGGAATCGTACCAACGGCTAGAAAAAAAACAAATGTTTCATTTATTACGTGCATATCATCCGAATTACTATTAGGCGGTTTTTGACCCATGCGCATTTTCGCAAACATTAATGCGTGGTGGCCGCTGTGATTGTCCGATCCCCTTGGTTCCATATATTTTTCTAAGTTAGTATGTTGATAATAATACCTGAAAATTTCAACCAAATCTGATCTTTGTGCCGAGAGTTATTCAGCTTCAAAGTGTTGTCATTTTTTTTGGACCACCCTGTATGTACAGTTACTTCCGAATGGGGCGGAGTGATGAGTGGTGTAGGTGCAGTAGCGAAGTTTTGGGGTCAAGGGAGAGCCACAAGCCACACCCCACCTACAACCTATTCGGTCAAAGTATGACTTACCAGTGGAGGAAAGAAAGTATTTTTTGATTGAAGTGGTAGTAGCCCGTGGAACGATATGTAAAGTTACGCATCTTAATTCCTCATCCTTTGGTCACTACTTTAAATAAGTGACGTCTGCCAACTTATTGAATCCATTGGCCATACTGAATGGCGGCGGCTGTTGCGTTGTTACATTCGACGGGTTGTTGGTTGTCGTTGTGCAGTGTTGATCGTCAATCAAATACGGTGGGCCACCGGCAGCAAGATCACCAAACCCGTTACTCAGAGGTCCGTCGGTATTCGATGCCACACTCGCTGGTCCAGATAAACCAGCAGTAGCTGTAATCAATGATGGGGTAATTTGAGGAAAAAGTTTGCATTCATGATGCGAAATTAAGTAGATTTGGATTTGTGGTCTCGAAGAGACTACTATAGAAATTTGTGTACGGCTGAAAACCTACTGAAATCCGCGTATATACAAAACATTCCGGTAGATTTCATTGATGAAGGATGAAGCGAAACTCTGTATAAAAATAAAGGTTGGCTGTTTGTAGTTTCAAAATTACGTCCTCCTCTGTCAAACCTCATTCATACCAACGGGAACGGCCAAAAAGTTACACATGGATCATGGATGAATTTATCTGCAAGGATAATCTAAATAATGGAAACTAAGACAATTAAATAACCAAAACCAACAAAAATTTGGGTCCGAATTGAACAAGCCAGATCCAATATTGTTCGTCGAGCCGTTAGGGTACATTCTGAGTTGATTTAATGCTGTTCGCTTTCTTATCTTTTATTCATCTCCGATTAATTTTCAGTTTGCTTGCTCCACAGAGATTCCACAGCTGCCCGCTGAGCTTACCTGAAATCAGGAAATAAGCAAGGTTGTAGCTTTGGAGAAGAAGTAAAGCAAGTTAACTGGCAGGTAAAATACTATTGTAAACTCTCATATACAAAAAAATTCAACACAAGTAAATACAACTGAGATCAGCCGAACACTTTTCTTATGCATTTGGGCTGGATAATTCTGTATAACTTGGTCAGGGTAAATTGTAAGAAAAATATGGAAACACTGCTGCCAAGCAAGTATAATAAGGAATGGCAAGAAGAAGAAAAGGTAAAAAATGATCTGACACAAAAACACAAAATTATTTGAGTTCGCGCCAAAAAAAATTTCACGCAGCATTTTAATTTAAAAAAAAAACTTTTCGGGATATTTGATTTGTCACGAAACAGGATTTTTATGTGATAAAAATCGGTGACAATGCCGCGCGATCTCACAATCCGAGTGTTGTATTTTTTTATCGCTGATGTGCTCGCGCGTCTTCCACAAATTAATGTTTAATTGTAGTGCACTTTAGATGTTTCAGTGCACTGATAGACTAGCGCGGCAACGGCTTTACAGGCTCTGGTGTGACAGGTCAGACCTGTTAGCCTTTATTGTTTCGTATTGATGGTAGTACTAGGACTAGGCACCAATATAAGCCGTAGGATGGGTTTATTAGATAAACTAAAGATTATTTGATAACCTCAGTTTATTTGATAAACGCGCAACACGAAAGCTTATATGATAAACCTAGGCTATTTGATAACCTTGAACGGGTCTATAGGATAAGCTTTTACCCTAATTATAAGTCTAGTGCATGTGACACTTAGATCGGGTAAATGTGTTAAACCAGGTGATATTAGATATCAGTCGTTATTAGATACCAGAAGGTATTAGATAACGCTGATATTTGATATCCGGTGGTGAACGATAAATCAGTCGGTCTATGATACCAGGCAGTATAAAATACCAGCCGGTATGATAAGCCGATGATTCTCAGTGGTCAGTGGTATTAGATACCAGACGTTATTAGATATCAGTTGATATTAGATAACGCTGGGATTTGATACCATTTAATGCAAGTTAATTCGGTCGGTCTATGATATCAAGCAGTATGAGATACAGGCCTAGGTATGATAAACCGGTAATGTTCGACGTTCGGAGGTATTAGATACCAGACATTATTAGATACCAGTTGGTATTTGATAACGCTGGTATTGGATACCAAGTGCCACTCTGTGGTAAAGTAGTGGACTTTCGGCACTCACGTCTCAGATGATGATTAACAGATTTTTCACCACAAGGGTTTGGGTTCTGTCAGACCTTACTAGAACCGAATAAGGTAGTTCTAGTAAATCACGCCCACCGATTAGGTTAGCGTACAGCTGGTTCGCAGATGAACTAGCTGAATTCCTATCGGAATATAGTGATGGTCGTCAATGCTGTTTTACTTGTCATTTGGCAACCTTTGTGCTTAATTACATGAAACAAATTGACTCGTTCTTAATTATGTGTTCTTGGTTACATGAAAAGGAATTGATCAATGTTCTTAATTATAATCATGCATTCATATGTATTTGACTACTGTTACATGAAACATTTATATATTTCCAATAAGAAAACAATACAAACGGAATACCAAGTTATTTCAAGTTATGCAAGTTCATAATAATTCAATGTTTCAAAGTGATAGGCAAACAAGTATAAAATATAATGGTAATATATGATATGATATATGAACTGGAATTTGGGTTTGTAAACGACTCTTGAATATAGTTATGGACGTCAAATATATAGCAGTTGGTGTGTCTAGGAATAGAGATTAGACGCTGGTCAATAGCGGAGAATAAAATTGCATTGTATGCCAAATAAGTATCACGTGAATAACAGTCAGTTAATATATATAGCGGATGAATCAATTATATCACCGAATAGTTTGATGAAATCACATTATATTGAAGTTGCATTATCACATTATCTAATAGAAGTAAGTATGGTAATCACAAGAGTTTCAAATTAGATATAAGCAATAATAATTAAATAAGTGAATCCGCTACTAAGTTCAGTTGTTGTTGTTGTTGGTGACGTGCGGTCCAGATGTTGACTGCTGGGGGTCGGTTGGGGGCGAGCGTAGTGCACACTAGACGCATAGAAGATAATCCCCTGCACCAGTGAACGCATTTTCGCTGGTTGGCTGTTCGCTTCGAATTCAAATTCAAATTGAACGTGGTACAGGGTGATCAAAAATCCAATAATATGACATCACCCCCACCTGCAAAGAGAACGACAGTTCGATACAGGCCACGGGGGGTGGGGAGCCGATGCGGTGCTGATGTATGCTCGACATGGCAGATGTGGTGTGATCGACATTACTCGAAATGGATTTGCACCATTTATACTTGGACTGCGGACCATACGCATTCGTTCCATCACAACATGTGTGTGGATGCGTATTCCTGAGCGCCAACTTGAAGCGGGCAGACGGACCATGGCTGTTGCTGCCGTCATGGCAGACTTTTGACTGGTTCAGCTTGTGGGTCTCCACAGTGTTTTTCGTCAGATGGGTGTTTCTCAATCGGATACCACAAATCTTGTGCTTAGATTTTGGTCCTTGAGAGTTAGTGCCATCCAACTTCGGCTTGAGCTTGTGGGACACGTTGCTGTTACCGCTGTGGCATTGCCGTTTGGCAGTGGATGACTTGATACGATTCATAGTGGAACCGTATGTCCGTTCAGCGGTGAAGCGAGCCCGTTGTCGGGTCCAGTTGGGCACTGTGCTGATTACCGCAGTTACTCTCAACCCTGGATCGTCATCAGTAGGTGGAGTATCGCCATCAGAAGTGATCGATGCTTTCTCGTCACAATCATTAGGTGCCGTATGACAAAAAACAGCTGATGGTTTTGCATGGTTTGTAACGTTGTCATGTTCACGTGTGGTGTTTTTATACACCACAGAATGATACGTCATGTTAGTGGTCAGATCACGAGTAAGTGACTCTGATACCACTTCTGATGCGTATTCAGTGAACAGACACTCTGTCTGGGCTGGATGGCTGTCAACAGGTGGTTTACGGATGTCCAATGAAGGAAAATTCATCGACGTTGGCATCGTGGTACCATACGATGAGCTGGTATATGGCATACAGGTGGGATCCCCGCACCAACACCACGGTGGTGGTGGTGGAGTCTTTCGAATCAGATCCATCAGCTCTGTGTCATGCTGAGAGAGGGTGCTAGGCCTTTTGAGACGCCTGAGACGGTCCTGTATCTCCCAACGGGCAGCGCCTTCAGCCAAATCTTTATTTATTTTGGCCAATGTTTGCTCTATTCTGATGGTAGATTCACAGAAAGCAGCCACTGCATCACTCCAGCCTATACAGTGTTGTTGTTCACTCGACATGGTCGCCTTAGATGTGGAAATCCTTAGAACCAGGTGGAGCAAACACTTTTGATTTTGAAATCGAAATGTTTGCGGTTCTAGGCATGCACGTGGAAGGCGGCGGAGATCAACGAGGCCGGGACCTCCATTTGTCACGAAACAGGTATTTTTATGTGATAAAAATCGGTGACAATGCCGCGCGATCTCACAATCCGAGTGTTGTTTTAATTATCGCTGATGTGCTCGCGCGTCTTCCACAATTTAATGTTTTATTTGAGGTTGAAGTGCACTATATGTTTCAGTGCAACCTCAGACTAGCGCGGCAACGGCTTTACAGGCTCTGGTGTGACAGGTCAGACCTGTTAGCCTTTATTGTTTCGTATTGATGGTAGTACTAGGACTAGGCACCAATATAAGCCGTAGGATGGGTTTATTAGATAAACTAAAGATTATTTGATAACCTCAGTTTATTTGATAAACGCGCAACACGAAAGCTTATATGATAAACCTAGGCTATTTGATAACCTTGAACGGGTCTATAGGATAAGCTTTTACCCTAATTATAAGTCTAGTGCATGTGACACTTAGATCGGGTAAATGTGTTAAACCAGGTGATATTAGATATCAGTCGTTATTAGATACCAGAAGGTATTAGATAACGCTGATATTTGATATCCGGTGGTGAACGATAAATCAGTCGGTCTATGATACCAGGCAGTATAAAATACCAGCCGGTATGATAAGCCGATGATTCTCAGTGGTCAGTGGTATTAGATACCAGACGTTATTAGATATCAGTTGATATTAGATAACGCTGGGATTTGATACCATTTAATGCAAGTTAATTCGGTCGGTCTATGATATCAAGCAGTATGAGATACAGGCCTAGGTATGATAAACCGGTAATGTTCGACGTTCGGAGGTATTAGATACCAGACATTATTAGATACCAGTTGGTATTTGATAACGCTGGTATTGGATACCAAGTGCCACTCTGTGGTAAAGTAGTGGACTTTCGGCACTCACGTCTCAGATGATGATTAACAGATTTTTCACCACAAGGGTTTGGGTTCTGTCAGACCTTACTAGAACCGAATAAGGTAGTTCTAGTAAATCACGCCCACCGATTAGGTTAGCGTACAGCTGGTTCGCAGATGAACTAGCTGAATTCCTATCGGAATATAGTGATGGTCGTCAATGCTGTTTTACTTGTCATTTGGCAACCTTTGTGCTTAATTACATGAAACAAATTGACTCGTTCTTAATTATGTGTTCTTGGTTACATGAAAAGGAATTGATCAATGTTCTTAATTATAATCATGCATTCATATGTATTTGACTACTGTTACATGAAACATTTATATATTTCCAATAAGAAAACAATACAAACGGAATACCAAGTTATTTCAAGTTATGCAAGTTCATAATAATTCAATGTTTCAAAGTGATAGGCAAACAAGTATAAAATATAATGGTAATATATGATATGATATATGAACTGGAATTTGGGTTTGTAAACGACTCTTGAATATAGTTATGGACGTCAAATATATAGCAGTTGGTGTGTCTAGGAATAGAGATTAGACGCTGGTCAATAGCGGAGAATAAAATTGCATTGTATGCCAAATAAGTATCACGTGAATAACAGTCAGTTAATATATATAGCGGATGAATCAATTATATCACCGAATAGTTTGATGAAATCACATTATATTGAAGTTGCATTATCGCATTATCTAATAGAAGTAAGTATGGTAATCACAAGAGTTTCAAATTAGATATAAGCAATAATAATTAAATAAGTGAATCCGCTACTAAGTTCAGTTGTTGTTGTTGTTGGTGACGTGCGGTCCAGATGTTGACTGCTGGGGGTCGGTTGGGGGCGAGCGTAGTGCACACTAGACGCATAGAAGATAATCCCCTGCACCAGTGAACGCATTTTCGCTGGTTGGCTGTTCGCTTCGAATTCAAATTCAAATTGAACGTGGTACAGGGTGATCAAAAATCCAATAATATGACAGATTCAAAAAATCCTATTTTCCACTTTCCAGCGATTATTTGTCATTCAATAAAGACCTCTGAAAAAAACCTTTTTCACATAGCAGTTGGACAACATACCGAGTAGACACGCAGAATCACAAGCTTCAAAAATCCGATTAACAAACACTATTATAGCCTATCCATGACCATGGTTTCTTGTTGTTAGCCAAAAACTTTTTGCCGCGCAGTTTGAACTCGAATCTGTTTCTGGCGCGCTTCAAAATTTTCCAGAAATCAATTCACTGCATATTTTTTTATACCTGCGTAACCGGCCCACAAAATTTATTCTTGATATAATAACAAGAAACCCTGACCAAGCTATATAATTTACTTAATAATTGCTGTTTGTAATCATGTAAGAGTGAATACGACTTTAATCACGATTAGAATCACAGATAAGGCAATAAAATCGAAACAATTCGCAAATTAATGTCTTCAAGAAACAAAGCCGTCATTGCGATCCTGCTCAAGCATCAACAACAGCCCAATATCAGTATGGTATGGAGTTCCACTTCCAAGGTTTCAAAAACCAATACCTACATACACTGTCAATGCTTTCAATTTTTTCTAAAGAAACCAATGGTGTTGACGAATCATGAAGTGATAGTGAAAAACCAGGAGCATCAAGAATGAAAGGACCATCAGGCTTCAATAAACCGAAAAGTAAGACGAAAAATATGAATTCACATGACATGCAAAGTTGGCATACTTTACATCTAATACCACCAAAAACTTCAACCTCATCAAACTGCGAGCTTGAAACGTAATTATAGTTAATCAGTTTGGTTTGGAAAGCAGAAGTCGTGAGAGAGAAACCGATGTGTAAATT
>CAXIWR010000050.1:46950-65034 GCA_964036265.1 Daptonema setosum | reverse complement strand
AATTGCAAGCTTTCTAAAATATGTAGCTCTCCACAGTATGACATGCCAAGTTTATTATTGCTGTCTTCCGGGCAAGCATCTCGAAAGCAATCAAAATTTGGATGTTTGATGAAGATGACAATTTACTTATGACGTCGCGTGAAACCAGATGATAGCTTTACCGTAGTGAGTGAGTGACTGAGTGAGTGAGTGAGTGAGTGAATGAGTGAGTGAGTTAGTGAGTGACTGAGTGAGTGAGTGAGTGGGTGTGTGAGTGAGGGAGTGAGTGAGTGAGTGAGTGAGTGAGTGAGTGAGTGAGTGAGTGAGTGAGTGAGTGAGTGAGTGAGTGAGTGAGTGAGTGAGTGAGTGAGTGAGTGAGTGAGTGAGTGAGTGAGTGAGTGAGTGAGTGAGTGAGTGAGTGAGTGAGTGAGTGAGTGAGTGAGTGAGTGAGTGAGTGAGTGAGTGAGTGAGTGAGTGAGTGAGTGAGTGAGTGAGTGAGTGAGTGAGTGAGTGAGTGAGTGAGTGAGTGATTGAGTGAGTGAGTGAGTGAGTGAGTGAGTGAGTGAGTGAGTGAGTGAGTGAGTGAGTGAGTGAGTGAGTGAGTGAGTGAGTGAGTGAGTGAGTGAGTGAGTGAGTGAGTGATTGAGTGAGTGAGTTTGTGAGGGATCCAATAAGTGGATGCCCAATTAAATGCCCGTTCTTCAATATTAATAACCCAGTATATGAGTACTGAAAAAAGGAATTGATTGAATAAATAGTGAACAGATAAATGGGTTTGATGGTTTGAGGCAAGCATGGCCAAGTGAAGCCAATCGTGACCTCTATGTACATACATACATGTATGTATGTAACATATGTAACTCTTTTATGTACATACATAGTACTGTACTTTGCAGACTTGCTCGTGTCAACATCGACGCCTGTTTAGCCACGTCGCCCTGCATGTATGTTTAACTTTATAGGACAAGTGTTTTCCAGTTTCTTTAATGTGCAGTGGCACAAAACTCCCGTATCCTCTTCCATTTGTTTTCCTCGTCACGAGTAAACATCCGGGTATAATATACTGGGCTAAACTGTGTAATCCGCCATTTGCACGGTCACAGAATGTGCTTGAATGAGCCACATTCAGACAATATCCAAATGGCTTAAACCAAGTTCACACCATGCCATCTGATAATCTAATGATTACTAAAAACAGGAGAAATGAACAGTGTAGTATTGTGATAACTGCTAGTAAACAAGTCGTGCAACTGAGTCCGACTGGAAGGTTGCAAAGTTGATGTTTACAGTAGCAACATTACGCCAATGCTTGTTGAAAAAACCGATAATTTCTAATCATAAACTTTAACGTTAAAACATCGCACCATTGTATTGGACGGTAAATTACAGGAACTCAAATCGATAAAAGTTCTAAGCGTTTGGTGACCGCGAGACAAGCCAAATAAACTTGACAGTATTTGGCCCGCGGCAAAGAATGAGCTGAAAAGCATTGGGTGTAGTGTAAGAAGTTGAACTCTTGATTTCAGTATATGAACAATGGTTTTTAACTGAATAAATATAAAACTATGATCATATTATTTAAAGTATTTATATAGTCACAAATACATCGTTTTTATAGTGAACACAATGTTTTGTAAAGTGTTTACCCGCTCGCGTGCACATGCATTGATTGACCAGATGACAAACTAGCGACTGCTACGCCGATAACCAAATCATGGCGCAAACGGGTACAAACAAGGAACACTAATCATATATTTATGGTTACTATGCATTTATAAAACACTATTTGCAACGATTTACATGGAAGTTGAATCGCTTTGAAATTTCATACTCAACTGTTAAAACTGTAGTTGAATCGCTTTTCTGTTCATACTCAACTGTAAATTGTCGAAAGATGAAAATGGGTGAAAACAGATTCCATAGAGCAACTCTAGCGCCTAAAAGTTGTGCTTTAAAAGTTGGCACAATTCGTTTCGCAGCCGTTAAACTTATCAACGCTTGACTAAACTGTTATCGAATGTTATTTCCTTCAATCCAGTTTACATACACCTAGACATTTTCGAAGCTGCAGATAAATTTTCTCCAGAAATGAATAGCTTTCTATTCACACGTACGAAAAAAAACAAGAAGTGTTGTTGAGTATAATGTACGTGCGTACATGATGTACAGATTGAACAGTAAATTGTGACAGAGCGCCATATTGAATTGGCGCTGTTCGCTCTCAACCGTCTTACTCAAGTGCTTCAAATGAAAACACAGTAACTGCCGAGTAAATTTCAGGCCACCGGTTATGAAATTACGGCCGTAAATCAAATTCAGTCATGCAATCCGGGAGTAAGAGGAGTTTGCACCACTGGCGGACCAACTAATCTTCCAAAGAGAGGGGAATTTCGTCAAAGCGGGGGGAATCGGCCGTTTTCAGGCCATTTTGCCTACACAGTAAAGAACTCAAATTTCTATTTGAAAACGCCAAAGAGGGGGAATTCCACTTCTCCCACCCCTTCTCGTCCGCTAGTAGTGTGCACTGATTTCATGACATACATGTACATACATACATACTGTACGTGGGCATGCATGCAAAAGTCCTTTCGTCGGAGAATCGATGGTTTTTTATAAAAAATTAATCTCATGATCAATTGAAAATATACATGTCTAATATAACTACTCTTGATAATTGCTATTTGAATCTTCAATGAAGTAGGTATAAACGTAATGAAAACACTTTCATAAGCAGTTATGCACTTACTAGATTGCATAATACATATTCTGAGACTCGGTAAGTACATGGTTTTGTCAGACATACACTGGTGCAAATGTATTACCACTGAATCGCAGAGCCATGTAGATTGGAAACGATATCGTAATACTTGCAACACATCGTAGCCAGGTCAATGATTATGCAAGAGGTATGTATCTCAATAACCACTACATTATTCATGGAACCAATGTTATACACCACATTTATTGATGGAGACAACATCCACATGTAGTTGAAGGATTTGGTCAGATTAATTTGATATGAATGTGTTACAAAAATTTCCAATCGGAGTGAACATAATCATGCAAAAAAGTGTTTCCCCAGATTATTGTCTTCTAAGGATGAAGCATTAACGATGACATGGTTGTTTCAATAGAAAACACGGATGTCACAATTAACGTATCCTTTGCCACTGGTAAGACTGTGTTTGGGCAAAAACTACCGCGAGCGGAATACGAATTTGGCTAAATTAATTTGGAATCCTACAACAGGAAGTTATTCGGCTGGTGTGTAGGAGTATGTACATATATGTATGTATGTACGTATTTCATTACAATAGTCCGATAGTACCATTCACTGGCGGACGAGCCCATTATCTAAAGAGAGGGGAATTTCATCAAGGTGAGGGGAATCGGTAGTTTTCATATCATCTTACCTAAAGAATAAAATCTTTAAAACGATACACGATAAATATGTGGACCATACAACATATTTAAATTTGCTAATGGTGATGTACGTACGGTCAGCAACTAATCACAATGTGGCGTGCAACTCTCACATTACCAACATGTACATAAATATATAAATGAAAAAACAAATTGTTTCATTCTCGTTATGTAGCTGAGATCATACAAAGTCGACATACATACGGTATTATATATAAATCATTACGATTACTGTCATTTTTAATAAGAAATCGATTGCATATCTTGCAATTATAAAAGTTAATTCGTTTTTTGTTTTCAAGTTTTTCTTTACACATATTGCCCAACTGAAAGACCATGACCTTTAAAAAATAATTTCGAATATCCGCAAATTTGAAAGGTACATTAGTTCGCATGACAGGTCATTGACAGCACAAGTTGTGGAGCACCCAACGCGAACCTTGTTTATTGACCCTCCATGCCCAGAGACAACCGCGAGTAGTGCAGCCTCTTTCAATAAGCCAAACTAAGAGTTGCGAACAAACATTGGTTCATTATCAATATCAGAGCCTCCAGTTATCCGATATCAATGTGCACTCATTGGGTAAGACCGCAAGTTAACCAACGTTCACACTATGCAAAGGGTATCACAATGAGGACTAATTCAGCTTGATTACAAGATAAATGCTTCAATCAGGGTTTCTTGTTATCAACATCCTGCAATATTAATAGATGGCTTGATAGGTTGATTTGTGATATTACATACACTTTTATAATACTATGTACGTTTTCAATTTCCTCATCTGAACAGCAAACACAACAAAAAGAGTTTTGTGTAACTGAATAAGGCAAGAAATCACTGAGTGCCTTGTTTTGTTCCCCTGGGTTTCAATCGTTACAACATTACATACGTATGTATCATCACAGAACCCATTTGTGGGTGCCTAAAATAACTGACGATGACGAACTCTAGGCAGAACCCGTCGGTTCCGAATCGCTTCTTCATTACATCACTATCTCCCGTCCATATACGTCAACAGAGTCACCCAATTTGAAATATGGACTCAACCAATTTGAAATGTGGACTAAGTAAACAAACTTTATAATCTACAGATTGAACGTTCCGTGCCACAATTGATGAATGTTTTCTGTTTTCTATGGTTTCTTTGAGGTCCTTATTTGAGCACAGGTTGTCAGTGTGAGTCAAATAATTGGCTCATTACTTGCTCCATTTTAATCACAAGATCAGGCGTTCTGGTTACGAAGTATGTAGTTATAAAGTAAACATATTGGGATATATGCTCTTCTGAATATGAGTATGGGAAAGTATCCATCAAACCAGACCGAGTTAGACAGCGTTGTCACGCATGACGTTTTGCTAGCGTGACACCAATATGAGTCACATCATACATACGTACGTTTGTAGGTTGATCATCAGCAAATTGAAAGTTTGCCATCGGTTCACCTGATTGCTTTTTGGATTTCCAGGTTAATTGAAGTCACGGTCAATAAATGATAAAAAGTTACGGTAGACATTGTGATTGATGATTGCTAAATAATTCAAGGCTGGATCCCAGGAGTTAGACGTGGAAAATTGTAAAAAAATATCACAGCATCGTTAATTTTATCAATAACAAGAACTAATTTGGAACTGAATAAGCTGGGCCATATCACGTGAAATTAGTCTATCGAACAACAATGGTTTCAAATTTCAATGAATGCTTGATACCGAGTAAAAAAATCGATACTCTATAATTATCAGCTGTGTTTTCTACTGGGTATGTAGAGTAGAGAAGCCAAACAGTTGACGGTGATGATGCAGAACCATGATGATCGCTTATCCCTCATATCCATAGTTCACACAGCAAATATTTACGTGATTAAATTATAATATATATATTATAATGTATATGATTGAAAGCAGAGTGTTTCAGATTATCCAAACCCTATCTGGTCATGAGACTGGGTTAAACCAAAAGTTGACGGATAGTTCAATTTCCGGGTACATGTGGCATGTATGTATCTACTCCATTCATAGGTTTAATATTTTTCCGCTGATAAAACACGTTCACCTTTATTGGGAAAGATTTTTGTGATATTTATAAAAAGGATGAAATATATAAAATGAGTGACTGTATGTGAAGCCATGACGCTTAAAGGAACTGCATCATAAAGAGGTTATCATGTTTCAAAAAGGTTCGGCAAAACAGTGAGTCTATATGTAGCTTGGGTGCAAAATGTATATTTATACGTAGCAGTTCAAAACTATTTTGTATGGTAAGTTCTGTTTCACCAAGCAATGGGTTGGGTTAAAAAAAGTTTGTACTTGATTATGTACTAAAGACGCTTTCGAGATTCTAGTGAAATTTGAAGAACAGTTTTTGATCAGACCGTGAAACATCAGGTCGAAAACTTTTTTTGATGAAATCAACGGTTAATTCTGTAAAAAAATGCAAGCAAAGGCCTACAAAGACTATACACAAATTCTGATTAATAAAAAACATCATAGTCCGTCAAACACTCTTTTACACCGAACTCATATGTTGGGCCACAAGCTAGTTCAGTGTAGTGCTGTTCTTTCGCGTGATGGGCTAAACTTGGGTGATGATGATTGGCCGGTTGAGTTGTGGCCCAATCACCGTTAGCCAAAATGTGTCAACGTCAAACAGTGAAATCTTTTATAGATCAAGATTTTTCAACAACGGTTTCCATAAATGAATTCATTCACGGCACTATACTTAGATCCAATACAGATAAGCATGTGTATGATGACGCTTACACTTGTGATCAGATCATGTAGATGATACATACGGTATCACGTAACGAAGTTAATTGTGGGATAAAGCCACTCAACAGCTAACCCATATGAGATTCAAGTAGTGCATGGAAGTGTTACAACGCAACGAAAAAAACTATTTAACACGTAATATTTACGTACCTTATTTTTACCTAGTCAACATGTAGAAAGGCACTGTATTAGAAGTGTCAAAACTTAATACTAAAGAAATAAAGAATTTTCATGTATGTATTTTGCATTTTTGTGACCCTTGATGGTTTTAAGTGGAGGGTGTGGCGAATTCAGTGAGTTTGTGTTATCGAACTTGAATAAACAACCATCACATGTAGATCATATGGTCGAAGGCCATGCCGTTCATTATTCATGTGCAATTATTCCAGCCCCTTACCGTTTTCCTCTTACGGAAACCAAGGCAAGCCAGCAATTATAGCCTCGGGAATGAGTGGCATGCTCGAAGAACACATTGGTTACACATACTTTGGCAGGAGTACAGAAAGAAGAGTGGTATTATGAGTTACGGATTGACTGAATCAGTGAGTGAGTGAGTGAGTGAGTGAGTGAGTGAGTGAGTGAGTGAGTGAGTGAGTGAGTGAGTGAGTGAGTGAGTGAGTGAGTGAGTGAGTGAGTGAGTGAGTGAGTGAGTGAGTGAGTGAGTGAGTGAGTGAGTGAGTGAATGAGTGAGTGAGTGAGTGAGTGAGTGAGTGAGTGAGTGAGTGAGTGAGTGAGTGAGTGAGGGATGAGTGGTGGGTGAGTGAGTGAGTGAATGAATGAGTGAGGAAGTTTCAATGAGATTCATTGTTGGGTCAATAAAAGGTCAATAGAACGTACTGTAGTAAGTAACCGTCTAAACGCTGGGAAACAACGCATGTCACAACGCACTCAGTGATTGAGTTATTGAGTGATCGAGGGATGAGTGTCTGTCTGTCTATCTGTCTGTCTGTCTGTCTGTCTGTCTGTCTGTCTGTCTGTCTGTCTATCTGTCTGTCTGTCTGTCTGTCTGTCTGTCTGTCTGTCTGTCTGTCTGTCTGTCTGTCTGTCTGTCTGTCTGTCTGTCTGTCTGTCTGTCTGTCTGTCTGTCTGTCTGTCTGTCTGTCTGTCTGTCTGTCTGTCTGTCTGTCTGTCTGTCTGTCTGTCTGTCTGTCTGTCTGTCTGTCTGTCTGTCTGTCTGTCTGTCTGTCTGTCTGTCTGTCTGTCTGTCTGTCTGTCTGTCTGTATGTCGGTCTGTCTGTCTGTCTGTCTGTCTGTCCGTCTGTCTGTCTGTTTGTCTGTCTGTTTGTCTGTCTGTCTGTCTATATAAATATATCTGTCAATTTCATACGGAGAAAACTTTTACAACTGAGGTTATATTTTGTGCGGCGGGGTTATAAAAAATAATAAACAAGATGCGAAAATAAAAAAGTACAGAGAAAGAGAATTGTGAAGTTTACGAACCTAGTATCAGAAGCGATCGTGAACGATGGTGCGAACTCGTGGGCAACGACGGGCACTGGAGGTGGTTGAATCAGTGAAGTCAAGTGTGCTCAACGGAGACAATTTCACGGCCGTCGTCAAAACAGAATTTGAGGAAGAACAACCCGAAGACTCCGAGATATTGGATCCGCCGTCAAATGTGGTGTTGCCACGATGTCTGGGTCAGCCGCTACCTGCGCCAACACCCGAGGAACTGGTCAAGCGACTGTCACAGGTTGGAACTTGAGTTTATTTATGGTGTTCGGTGGTGGAGTGAGGAGGGGCAACAGGAGCAGGTATAATAAGGGAGGATCAGGTGGTCAGACAGACCACTCCTTTTCGCAGATTATACAAGCGAGTCTGCTTTCTCGAACTGCGACAATGGTCCAGCCATGTGTTTCTTAATGATACTATTAATATTAGTATTAAATCAGGCGAGACCTTCTTGATTGCATATGTATCTTTCAGCAATTTCTACGCAAACGTGAGCGTTTACGCGAGCAACGTCGTGTTCTCACTATTCGTAGCATTCGGGCTGACATGGAAGAATCAACGAGTACAGCACCACGGCCCAGAACCATATTCGAGGTATCGGCTTTTATGGGACGGGGCACCGGTACGTTCGATCTAGTATATACATAAACATATACATACATATACGTGTTGTATCAAAATAATACATTCATGTTATTGTATGGTAGTACTTTTTGCACACTGGAATACAGTAGAATTCTTCCGCGTGTTCGGCATATTCAGAGGTACCATCGAAACTAGCGTTGTTATTTTGTGTAAGCATGCACATGACAATTGGTGGTGATTGTTTGAATTAACGCTCGATCTCAACATCATCATAATCGTTGTTGGAGTCTTAATATATTACACACACTTTTAATTTTCAGGTCAGGTGCAGAGTGCGATCACTGTTACGAAAACAGAAGCCGATGACACTTTGGCCTCGGAACAATCCGCCCCCGCACCATCTACATCTTGGGCTTCGGGCACCCAACCATCTGCTAACAAAGTGTCTATCAAAATCGTGAAATCCGATGGTGAGTGATTTTGTTTTGAACGTTGAAGTGTTTTTTATATTAGAACGATGAATTAGTATAATATAGTAAATTTATGTTGAGAAGGTTTCTGAATATGATTGAATTAGCGATATACCTCAGAACATATCATGTTTTTCGTAATTTCAGATGGATCGCAGTTTGTGTGCACGTGTTGTGGTCATTCGTTCATCGTGTTGCGTGAGGCCGTGCAACATGCAACCAAGTGTAAAACTGTTTGTTCAGTTCTAGAAGTTTTCTAAGTTATAGAAAAAGCTGCAACAAGCAAATTTACATTATCAAACTCCGGGAAGCGAGGTCAGCCCGCTGTAATGATGCAGCAGCAGCAGGAACAGATTAGAATGCATTGAAAAGACGTCTTACGTATGATGCCAAATTCGCTAATAAGAACGTTACCTTATGCATTGTTGAATTATCTTAACTAATACATAATTAAATATAGTGTGAGTAGAATAGGACACTATGTTGATATCTCAGTAAGTTATTTCGTCGGTTACTTTTAATCATAACCCAGGTCAGGTGATAAAACTGTGTGATATTTGCAGATGAACGCGTCATCATCATCTGACAGCTCATTAGAGCGCCCTTCTATTGCTCCACCTCCTCGAGCACGTCCAGCCGCCAGCACATTACCACCTGCTCCTACTATCAAGATATCGCCCATCAAACTGCCCGGTCCATCCACATCCAGATTACCATCGGCCATGAGCCGAACGCTGGCCAAAGCCAAAACACTGACCAGATTGAGGGTGCTGGATGACGACGAGTTCAGGGCCATCAAACAACTCAGCACGTCCGGAAATCATAGTGTTCGTTGTTTTTTGATGGGATTCCTTATTTACTGAAGCCATCATCAAGGCACGCTAATACCACATCAGAATGGTGTTTTCGTAGTGGCCTGGCCAGAAAGGTTGAATAAACTCACAGGCAATGGTAGTCGATAGAAACCCCAGAGCATCGCGGGGTCAGTGTCTCGAGTCAGGTTTCGAACTTAAGGGGACTACCAGTTTCTGAGGCTGGTGCCCTACGCACTAGTTTAGACAAGCTTTATCCTTTTAGGAACCATTATTGAGAAACTTCTTCTCTGATCATTTTGTTTTTGTTTCAGCCGGCATTGGCCAAGCTGGCCTTGCAGCAATACGTTCATCGTCGTATTCAGGTTGAGAAGGACGACAGGAAGAAGCGTCAACGTCGCATAAACACCTACAAAGCATGGCGCCGAATTGAACAGTCCAGTTAGGAAATTTCTTACATTTCGTTATTCTGCGGCTTGTGAAAAATCAAGACTGCCTAATCTGTGTTACAAAATTGTCAATAAATTGACAGATCACGTCACAAATATCAATAACAAAAGTTTTACAGACTTAGTTAGATTAAGGTGTCTATATTGGATAGCTGTTACATCAGAATAGCTTTTATTCGTGCTTATAACATCGAACATATTTTTTTTCTGCAGCTGACGAGGATTACGTGCAGATCAAACACGCTCGACTCACTATCCTGAAAGATCCCAACAAGGTTGCCTACTTGAAGATCAAATTGGCTGATTCCAGTGAACGCTACTTCTGTGGCGTATGTGCCAAGATGTTCAGGTAATTTACATCCATACGTCGTTTAGTTTGTAGTTCATTTTTGATAACTTCAAGACTTATTTGAGTGTATTTGCAACTCCTTGCTTGTTTTGTACTGTACTTTGTTTACGTAACAACCTACCCCGCCCTCACTAAACTTAATATTAGTTCCCTGAACCAAACCATAATCTTCATAGAATATATTTGTAACACAGTAACTATAAAATTGTATCTGATAAGCCAATCAATGTTACAGATGTTGTGGCTACGTACAGATGCATCGTCGCAAACAGCACCCGGACGTGTTCAATCAAGCCGTGACCGACGGCCCACAACAACAAAATGACAACGACACACCCAATGGTAAAACGAGTAAAGTGACGAGAGGCAAAAGCGTCAATTGTGGTGGTGCACCCACTGGGTACATACCAGGCAGCAAACCAGGTACATTCGTATGTGGCCGGTGTCGGGGCGTGTTCGGCTCGCATGCTCATATTCAACAGCATAAACGCATGCTTTATTGTTAGTCGTGTTCTTGTGCCGTTTTTTACTTATTAGTTAATGGAGTGAAATAGTGAATAATTTTTATCTGATAGTTAATATCGCGATGGATTAGTTGATAATCTTGCTTCTCTGAATGCGTGTGAATGTGTGATACACGAATACACGAAGTGCGAGTGTCTTTTTGGAACCACGGGTGTAAGAGAGAAGTATTGTATTACTAGGTTAGGTGTATTTCAGTTCAGTATGGTTTTGAAAGAGTGACTGCATTATTATTTACTGAAATGGGGTGTTTGGGATTATTTTGTCAATGGGAGCAGTTTACCATTTTTTGCTGCCACCTGGTTCTTTCACTGAATTGCACGCTAATTTACCAAAGAAAATATATTTTGAGGTTCGAGCAGCACACCGCGTTTACGGTGTCGATTCTGTGCGTTTGAGTGCGATCGATCGGATGGTCTGGCCCGGCATGTACAGACGTCGCATTCACAGTCCGATCACAAACACTTTCCGTGCACTCGGTGTGGCAAACAGTTCGATACTTTGAATGCCTTCACCAACCACAATCATAGCGTGCTGTTAGTTTACTCCACTTCAACGCCAATAAATAATTTTGTAGGTATAAATAAGTATGAATTACTTATATAAGTATAAGTACTATTTCAAGTCTCGTCTCTAATATACTTTTAACAATATTTTTCATAAACGAATTGCAATATATTGAGTGTTGAATCAGAAATGACGATGTTGATAAAAGTCATTTTTTTATTTTATACTTGAAATTTTTTTAGTGCCGGCTACGCGGACCTGATCAAGACGTCCTCCAAAGTTAAGAGCGACGTGATGAACTGTGCCCATCTGGAAGCGACCATCAAGGAAACAATCGACTGTGACACGTGTGCCAACGGATTCGATGATCCGCAGGTTGGCACATCAGCAGTTTGTATAATGTCGTCAGCCTAGTGTAGTGCATAGGGCGTTAGCCTCGGAAACTGGTTGTTCTAGGTTCGCAACATGACTCGAGACACGACCTGGCGCGTTGCTTTGACGTTTCTGTGTTTCACGTCAGTTTATTCAATGTATCTCTGGTCTCTGTGAAAACATCATTATGAATGATATTAGTGTATCTTGATGGCGTAACAGTAATAGAGGAAGTCTCAGTAAATTTATATATATTCAATTCTGAAACAGCTGTTTGATCAAGTAGAGAGAGGGGGAATTAGCTATTAGTTGTCTCGTTTTAGCAACTGAAGTCGCACATGATGAGTGCACACATCTACCTGCTGCATGATCCAGATGACCGGTCACATCCGCAGGCCAATTAATAGTGATTAAACAAGGTAGTCCAAAAATATGACGACAGTTGTAAAAGCTGATTAACTTCAAATTTTTTTGTCAAAAACGAATTTTCTGTCGCAAGTTTTCAATGTGTTCGCATTTTTGTGTACCTTGCATCTTCTCGATTCGAAACTCGCTGCGTTGTTCCTCATATTTTATAGGATTTTATCTGTCACGTTTCGGCGCATCGTTTATCATGTTCTCTAACCGTACTACATTTCACTGTAACAAGATTTTATCGACAAGCGAGAGTTATGCTCCAAAGTTCTTTTCATTTTCAATCAAGAACGAATAAAGTTTTCATTCGCTGGAAAAATTTCGGTTCACTAATTTCCTTTTTATTATAGCAGTTTTTCATTTTATAGCAGAACTAAATTTTCTGGGCGAAGTATAACTCCAGCTTACCACATTCTTATTATCTTCGTTCATCAGTCGAATCAATGTTTTCCTTTTTTGTCAGTTTATTGTTTTACCAAGCATTGTTAATAAGACTTATTTTCCAGAATGAGTTATTTTACTAATCGTGTTATTCACCCAAATGTGCCTCATATTTTAGTTTGGTATAGTCAAGTTATTTTTCCCTCTATCTACCTACTTTATGAATTGCGGCGCTACTGCTCCCTTTAGTTTTTAACTCACTGTTTTCTATCAAATATGAAACGTAAAAGTTTTTATATTGTTGATCACCGAATTCAGCAGATTAAAAGTTTCATGAGCAACTGTTCATTAGGTACAGAGAGATTTATGATGCCTTGATCATCACAAAATAACGATGAATAAAAAGCTATATCAACTAAAACAACTCTTTTAATCAATATTAGAATTCTTCAGCGAGTCATCAGAATTGACCAGCATTGCAAACACCTTAGCAAAAGCATCGATGTGAGGGCGGATTGTGTGCGGCGGCGTATCGAGCCAGTAGGTTGTATAGTGATGGTAGTCAACACCTATAATCATGAAATAACATTATAAATTGTTCAAGTACTTCAATTCTATAAATGAGATGCGAAATAGTAATCATTTCATTATGCCTAACTTGCCAGCAGCTCATTAAACTACAATGTAATACTCAAAAAGTTAGAGAAGCTCGTCGTCTGTCACGTTGTCTGCCACCAACTTTGTTCAAACCAGCACATATTCTTGACGCCAGTTGGCGAGTGCACGTCGAATGTATTCAATTGGAATACAACCAGATCCAGCGAACCACGGCACATTTGCACCAATTGGACGACCACCGGTTTGGGTAGAGCACCGCTCCGTTGATTCTAAATGTTTCATTTACGTAATGAACAATATAAATAAAATAATAATCATAAATAATTTATTTATCAAAAAAGTAAAAACCACTTATTCATTTACCCGTGGCTATGATAATAATTCAATGTGATTGGCCAACCGGAAATCGTTTGTGCGCTACGGCCAAGGCACCGGCATAGCATCTGGTGATGGCAGTGGCTGTGATTGCAGAGTCTGACCACGGGTACTTTTGATGCTGAAATGCAGATCACGTTGCTGATCAATCAAGTTAACATGCCAAAGTTTATTAATGTCGTCAGGTAAAGAGAAACCGATTCCTAGTAAGATTACCAGCGAATAATACATACAAAAATGACTCCAGAATAATTAATTAACTGACTGAAAAAGTGAATAACCTGTTCGTCAGTGACACAGACAGACGTAAACATGGTGTGGAGGTACATCTGGGGCAGTACCGGGTCTGTCGTATAAAGCTCGTAGCCACCGTCGCCGTCGTCAGAGTGAATTCGAGCTTAAACACCGCAAAATCAATCACAATCGAAGCCACATTTGGTTCAATTTCAATATACATGTAAATCACTATTCAGCATAATATTACTTGCACATGCAGTATCAACATAATATCAGTTGAGGTTAACCAACGATAACAGGGTGCTGTATCGTACAGATGATGGTTGCGGATCAGATCGACGTATGGTGAGACGGGCTCGATGTTGGAGGGCAGAGGGCGGGCAGCCGTCGCTTGCACCTGAAAATCCATAACTTGATTAAAAAACGACGTAACACAATACGTCAGCATATGGTACGCCACGCCCCTCAGAGCTCGTAAAAAAACTCACCACTCTTCAATCAAACTAACCCGAAGACAATTATCACAGAGGGTCAAAAACTGCAATTTTTACGGAAATCTAAGCGTCATGGTCGACAGATCGTCTAGGGGGGTTTATTCAGCACCATTCACCAGCTACATACATGCGAGTATAATAAACTGGACAACGATAGTGCTTGTCGTACGTATATGAAAATGAAGTTCACCTGTTGATGATCAGCCACTGGAGGCAGCGGCATCCCTTGTACGCACGTCAACAGAGGCCACGTTTCAAAGTAAATTGACGGCTGATCATCATCTTGCGAATCACGTAAAACTGAAACCTGAAAATTAAATCATATAAAAAAATTAATTCGCCTTAATGTAGAAATCATCCGCTGTATTTTTGTCTACAAGTGTTTTAACTGCCATATCATAATCAAACCTTTGAGTTACGGAAGTGTCTGAGCGCCTTGAACTGGCTGTGACTCTGGTTCAGCGTCAGGCAACGTCGGTAGATATCATTCAGCATTATATCACTAAATAAATGACAAATATGATGTGATGCACCTTATATCATATTCATATTTATTGCAGCATCCCAAAGGAAAACTGTACACTAAGTTTCGAACACGAAAACCGCTAACTATTTCCTATTCTCAGGCGTACCGAACACCCGTTGGTGATTGTACCAGAAAAGCAGGTTGTCGTGTCTTCTGGGCAGCATTTCCAGTGTGGGATCATGGATGTGAGCCTGTTTCACACCGCGAGCCAGTAACGATTGCAAACGATCCACCTATAAATTTGCTAATACACCGTGACCTACTCAAAACTTACATAGGTTTCATTCATTTTTGATTGAAACGATTTTGAAATTTCACAAGGTATATAAATAGGGATTATGTACGTTACTTATAACCCCGTCATTTGATGCCCTGACTCTTAAAACAAACGTCCGAAACTCACGTTTTGTGTGATAGGATCGTCATCAGACCAAGGCAATGAAGGGTATACAGGCAGTTCTCGCTCACCCTCGTACTCGATTAGTCCGGCGCCTTCCTGTTGCCACCACTTACTGTAATCGATCAACCAAGATGGAACCTGAAACAAAATATATTCATTTCATATACGAACCACATTAACAACTTAATCACCAGCAGCATACATCGAACTCACTACCTGACAAGAAGGAAGGGAAAGTGGAATTGCCTCCTCTTTGGCAGTTTCAAAAAGTAGACTTTGTACGTAAGGTGAAATGATCTGAAAACTGCCTATTCCCGCGTCTTTGACGGAATTCCCTTCCATTTGGAGGACTAGCTCGTCCGGCAGTTTTCAAACTCAAATAATTTGTTTTTTACCAGCTAACCTGATCGGATTCAGTGATCGACGTTGGCAAACGTCGTTGTCCCAGTGAGTTTGTCAAGATCAGAGCTTGTGAGACACCTGAAAACATTAAAAAATATACAAAAAAAGATCCAGCATTGCATTCACTTTGTTTGGATATCGTTTATCTGTAAGGTCCTAAACGAGCTAACCAAACTATGAATGTTTCTGTTTGGATTTTAATAAAATAGTTCATGAAATGATAAATGACAGCCTTGTAGATTCAAGACTATGATGAATGTCTTACTTGTTGACATGAATAAAAACGAAAAATTATGGATGAACGGAGATAGCATGAGTGCCAACCTTCCGAAAATGGTTCCGTTCCATTGAACATGCAGACGGGAGTTGGTTTATACAGGCGATGATCTTTGACGGACGGTACTTTGAAAATAGGATGATCAAGCCTGAGATCTGGTCCGGGAGGCGCACGGGGTCGGGGAAAGTCCGGATCGTTCGGGTCATGAAGAGTGATGCCGCGTTCCTAGAAAGTAGAAGTTTGTCAGTGAATGACCGATTCATTGTATCGTGGTTGGTGATGGTGGATTGCGGGTCAATCCCATATTTCGTCACTCGATGTCTCACTCACTCAGTCATTCACTTTGTCATTCACTCATCTACTCATTAACTGTTGTTGCAGGACTTGACTCGAATTGAGAGCTGGAATTTTAGGGAACCGATTACAACTGTTCATTCAAAAATTCAGTTGGTCAGTCAGGTATAAAAGTGAATCCATTAACTCAGTCAACTCAGTCAGTCGTGTCAGGTCAGTCATTTGGTCAAGCAATCAGAAAGTCAATCAACCGTAACCGATCGATAAATCAGTCAGTCAATCAATCAATCGGTTAGCCATTCAGTCAGTTGGCCAATCAGTAAAATCAGTAAAGTCACGCAGAAGCCTGTCAGTTGGTTAATCAATCAGTCAGACAGCCCGTCAGTTAGTCACTCAATCATCAACTCAATCAATCGAAAGGTCAGTCAGTCAGTTAGTCAATCAGTCACTCACCCAAAAAGTCAGTAATTAGGTCAATCGGACAGTCAGTCAGTCAAGTCATTTAATCAGTCATTAAATTAATCAATCAGTCGGTCAGTCAGTTAGTTAGGCTGTTTGTTCATCACTCACTCAGTCAGCGAGTTTCTCACTCAATCAGGCAGTCGGTCAGTCATCAGACAATCAGGCAGGTAGTCAGTGAGTCAGTTTGTCAACCATTGCAAACGGTCGCTCCTAGTTAGCCTTGATTTGTACCTGAACCTGAACATCCGACTCCGAGCGAACCACTTCCAGGATTCCATGGTCCAGACTCGCACATCCCACATTCTTTACTTGACAAATGAAAGCATAAGTGCTAACCTGAACCCAGTCGGGAGCTTTGAACAGCGGTCGTTTCCTGTTCAATCTGGCCCAGTATGCATGCCTCAACACAAAAGAGTGCATCTTCTCCCATTGCTTCAACGGTCGAAACTTCCGGTATGGCATTATCAATCGACTCTACGGTTTTGGTTGTTTGCAGTTTCTGTAAGCAACTCTTCGTCTGTCTGTCTTTCCATAAAACTCTGCAGGAATCAGTCGAACTTTTATATTATAATAACATTTTTAGTCTGAATTTCGTGGATAAATAAATTTGAAGGGTTCGATAAAAAAATTGACAACCCGCACAAAGTATTATCCTTAGCTGTAAAATTTTTCTTCGTATAAAATGGAAGACACGACAGACAGAAAGTCGGTGCGGTGCCCCCGCTTTTAACTATCTATTTTGGATTCGAAAAACTGTCATGTCAACATATTTTGGATACGAAAATAAAAACTGTAATATATGTGTACGAAAAGGTTTACAGTGAGAAAGGTTAATTGAGGAGATTTAGGGAGTGAGTTAGTGAGCCAGTGATTGAATGAGTGAGTGAGGCAGTGAGTGAATTAGTGAGTGAGGAAGGGAATGAGTGATTGAAGGAGTAAGTGAGAGAGTCAGTGACTGAGTGAGTGGGTGAGTGGGGGAGTGATTGAGTAAGTGAGTGAGTGAGTGAGTGGTTGAGTCATTCACTCACTCAATCACACCCTCACCCACTCACTAACTCAGACAGTCACTGACTCAGTTACTGACTCACTCACTCAATCACTCACTCACTCACTCACTCACTCACTCACTCACTCAATCACTCACTCTCTCAATCTCTCAATCAGTCACGCACTCACTCGTTCAATAACTTTCTCACTCACTCACTCACTAATTCACTCACTCACTCACCCACTCACTCACTCACTCACTCGTCCACTAACTCTCTCACTCAGTGAGTGAGTATGAGTGAGTGAGTGAGTGAGTGAGTGAAGGAGTGAGTGAGTGAGTGAGTGAGTGAGTGAGTGAGTGAGTGAGTGAGAGAGTGAGTGAGTGGGTGGTTGAGTGAATGAGGGACGGAGTGAGTTAGTGAGTGAGTAAGTGAATGAGTGAGTGAGTGCGTAAGTGATTGAGAGATTGATAGAGTGAGTGAGTGAGTGAGTGAGTGAGTGAGTGAGTGAGTGAGTGAGTGAGTGAGTGA
>CAXIWR010000050.1:35000-44250 GCA_964036265.1 Daptonema setosum | reverse complement strand
ATTAAGCGACCTCCTGACCTGTAGTTCATGTGGTGGGTAAATTGCTTCTTATTAAGCTTACGTCTGAATGCCAACTGATGGACAACAATTGTCATATAAAAATGTTTCATCCATACCGATACCAGGATTATAATTCACTTCACAGTAATAGATGAACGTACCGACACTGTCATCACCGATGGCACCAGCTGGATTAATAGGCAAATCATTGGGTACATTCAGCGCTTGTTGACTGCCGTGCACACTCGTCAACGGAGTTCCTATAAAACACCACAACACAATGAACAATAGTTCAAGTTTTTCCATATTTATTTTATAACATTAAAAATACCATATTAAAAAAATAGATATAGATTGCTACAAAAAACAATGTAACCACATACCCGTACTGATTATCGTATTTAGGATGATTAAGAAAAAAATAGTCTTTATTTACATCTGAACAGTGATTCATGGTTGGTTAAAATCAGGGTCACTCAACACCAAATAACCGTCATTGGTAGCGGCAAACGTATGACTGACGCTGGTATCGTTGCTGGCTGAGTGATCACCACCAAACGAAGCCACACCACCATTCACAATCGAAGCCGGTCCGATACAGTGCAAACTGAGACAGATAATTTTATGAAAAAAGGGTGCATCAACGCACACTCATCTTGACCTAATGCGGCTTCCATCGAAACTTTATAGCCACCACCTAGATAACTGAATTTTATTGTCCAATCCAAATTAATAATAAAAAAATGGCTAATTTAACAAGCAATCCTAGCACCTGCTCATATCAAACGGATGCGATTGCTGATATCGCATTTGGTTGCGGTTTCCCGGCGGTGTGGCTGTGGACAGAGTGATAGACGGAGATATGCCATCTATAACAAGTTGGTATAAAGTCGCGCGTTTACCCATAAACCGCGCTTCCGTTGATAATATATAACCTGAGTTCCAGTTGAGCTCAGTGTTCATTGTTTATTGTGTTCTTTTCTCCTCGGTTCTCTTAACTCCAATAAAAGCTGTGCTGTCAGCTATGTCAACTTGGTCATCATGAACCCCTCAATCAATACAACCTATTGCTAACGCCTGCTGGGTTGGGCGATTATAAACCTATCTCTAAATGCTTTGTGTTAATTTGTATTGAGTTGAGTTTGAGTAAAAAGTTTTCTGAAATATGAATAGTGAACGGGCTAAATAATAGCAATATATGTAAATGATGATGAGAACCGACCGGAGTGGCCGTTGGGCAACGAATGTTGATGGGTGGCAAACGAATTGAACGAAGGATGTGACTGGTGGTGGTGCGGAAGAGGCTGGGTATGTCCACCGAGATAGCCGTTCGATTGTGCGCTGCTCGCTGAACACAAAAGGCTGTTTTTTATTTATTTATTTGTCTCGATCATTGGGTTAGGACAACATACAAGGAGAGTAATCGGGAAAAGTAATAGGTTGATCGGAAAGCAAAAAATTACAAATATTAGTCACATAAAGAAATTAATAAATTAAAGCATATTGATATCCCGCTGTTCAATAAATTTACTGATTAATTTGCGATTTTTAAGATCACCTTTGGATATTTTTTCATATGTGTTAAGAACTCTTTTGAACCAGAAATTAGCGTAGGTGGAAGTCAAACAGCGGGTTTTAAAAAAAACATTACGGGTATTACTGGTTGATAATTGAAAAGGATTAAAATTTAAATATAAAGAATTAGCAAAATAATCACGAACGGCAACAAGATCATTGGTCAATAATCTATTTTCAATGGTAGGTAAGCCAATAGATTTAAGTCTATCTGTGTATGATATTTCGAAAAGATTTAAAGTATACAAGGTAAACTTTTTTTGTATTGACTCAAGATCTTTAAGTTGTTTTTTAGTACTATATATTATGGCAGGAGAACAATAATCAATTATAGGTAATATAAATGTTTTAAATGTTTTAACTATTGCTGACGAAACACCAATGATATATGTAGCTTGCAAAACAAAGTTTTGAATGTGAAAACGACTGATGTAACCTGCAGCACTAATGGGTGGATCGGCAGGAATTGTGCCAAGGTCGGGTAGGAATGGTGGCAGCGGCAGCACGGGCGCTGATGGCGACGAATTCGTGGTCGACGATGGCTGATAGCATGCACTGTGTTCGAACAATGCACTGTAAATATTATGGTGAAACTTAGGGAAAGATTATAATTGTCTGGTAATGATGAACGTCATCATCTAATTTAAAAACATATGTACAGTTACTTCCGAATGGGGCGGAGTGATGAGTGGTGTAGGTGCAGTAGCGAAGTTTTGGGGTCAAGGGAGAGCCACAAGCCACAGCCCACCTACAACCTATTCGGTCAAAGTATGGCTTACCAGTGGAGGGAAGAAAGTATTTTTTGATTGAAGTGGTAGTAGCCCGTGGAACGATATGTAAAGTTACGCATCTTAAATCCTCACCCTTTGGCCACTACTTTAAATAAGTGACGTCTGCCAACTTATTGAATCCATTGGCCATACTGAACGGCGGCGGCTGTTGCGTTGTTACATTCGACGGGTTGTTGGTTGTCGTTGTGCAGTGTTGATCGTCAACCAAATACGGTGGGCCACCGGCAGCAAGATCACCAAACCCGTTACTCAGAGGTCCGTCGGTATTCGATGCCACACTCGCTGGTCCAGATAAACCAGCAGTAGCTGTAATCAATGATGGGGTAATTTGAAGAAAAAGTTTGCGTTCATGATGCGAAATTGAGTCGATTTGGGTTGTGGTCTCGAAGAGACTACCATAGAAATTTGTGTACGGCTGAAAACCTACTGAAATAAATACAAAACATTCCGGTAGATTTCATTGATGAATGATGAAGCGAAAATCTGCATGAAAATGAAGGTTGGCTGTTTGTAGTTTCAAAATTACGTCCTCCTCTGTCAAACCTCATTCATACCACAACGGCCAAAAAGTTACACATGAATGAATTTATCGGCAAGGATAATCAAATAGTGGAAACTAAGACAATTAAATAACCAAAACCAACAAAAATTTGGGTCCGAATTGAACAAGCCAGATCCAATATTGTTCGTCGAGCCGTTAGGGTACATTTTGAGTTAATTTAATGCTGTTCGCTTCCTTATCTTTTATTCATCTCCGATTAATTTTCAGTTTGCTTGCTCCACAGAAATTTCACAGCTGCCCGCTGAGCTTACCTGAAATCAGGAAATAAGCAAGGTTGTAGCTTTGGAGAAGAAGTGGCACTGGCAGGTAAAATACTATTGTAAACTCTCATATACAAAAAAGCCGAACAAGAAAAATATGGAAACACTGCCGCCAAGCAAGTATAATAAGGAATGGCAAGAAGAAGAAAGGGAAAAAATGGGTTCGATATATATTGACTATTTTAACCAGAGGTCGCTATCGAAACGAAACTGTCGAACGAAACCGAACGAAAACTCCTTATCGAAAGTTTTTTTTCGATCGAAAGTTTTCGAAACGAAAATTAAAATTTTCGTTTCGTTAGCGTTCGAAACGAAAAAGTTTCGATAAGAACCGAACGAAAATTAAAGTTTCGTTAAGAGTTTCGTTAATTTTCGATAAAAGTTTCGTTTAAAAATCCTTCTCAAATATCAATATAACTCATTCGAAATTATTTTTTCAAATGACTCATTTGTCTCATTCAACTCACTCGACTCATTCGACTCACTAAACTCATTCGACTCGCTTGTCTCATTCGACTCACATGGCTGATTCAACTCAGTTTACTCACTCGACTCATTCGACTCACTTGATTCATTAGACTTAATCGACTCACTCGACTCATTTGACTCACTCGACTCATTCGACTCACTCGACTCATCTTGCTCATTCGACTTAATCGGCTCATATGACTCATTCGACTCACTCGACTCATCATGCTCATTCGACTCAATCGGCTCATATGACTCATTCGACTCACTCGACTCATATGACTCCTTCGACTCACTCGATGGATTCGACTCACTCGGCTCACTCGACTCATTCGACTCACTCAAATCATTCAACTCACTTGACTCAATCGATGCATTCGACTCATTTGACTCATTCGACTCACTTGACTGATCCGACTCCCTTGACTGATCCGACTCACTTGACTCAATCGACTCACTTGACTCATTCGACTCACTCGACTCACCCAACCCATCAGACTTACTTGACTCACTCGCGTCACTCATTCACTCACGCAATCGTTATTTTCCTAATAATGTCGGCCGCGATCTAATCCAGTGAACTCACTAACGAAACTTTTATCGAAACTTATCGAAACTCCAACCGAAACTTTTTCGTTTCGGTTCCTAACGATCGAAACTTTTTTTTAAAATTTCGTTTCGTTAGTGACCGATCGAAAATAAAAAGTTTCGTTTCGTTTCGTTTCGATCGGTAGTGACCTCTGATTTTAACAGCTAACAGGAAAAACACTACAAAAAAATTACAAAAATGATAAAATGTATTTTGGATTCGAAATTATATAACGTCTTGGAAACTTGTGAGTGAGAGATTCAGGAAATTAGTGGAAGTGTGAGTGAGTGAATGAATCGGTGAATTCGTTAGTGAGTGAGTCAGTGAGTCAGTGAGTGAGTAATTGTATGAGTAAGTGAGTTAGTGAGTCAGTGGCAAAGGGAGTGAGCAGACTAATCAATGAGTAAATGAATGAGTGATTGATTGATTGACTGAATGATAGAATAAGTGAGTGAGTGAGTCAGTGAGTGAGTCAGTGGATGAGTGAATGCCTGAATGAGTGAGTATGTGTAAGAGAGCGAGCTAGTGAGTGAGTGAGTGAGTGATTGAGCAAGTAAGTGAGTGAGTGAGTGAGTGAGTGAATGAGTGAGTGAGTGAAATAGTGGGTGAATGAGTGAGTCAGTGAATGAGTGATTGAATGACTAATTGAGTAGGTGAGCGAGTGAGTGAGCAAGTGAGCAAGTGAGTTAGTAAGTGAGTGAGTGATTGAGTGAGTGAATGATAAAATTAGAGAGTGATTGAGGGAGTGAGTGAGTCAGTGAGTCCGTGTGTCAGTGAGTCCGTGAGTGAGTGAAGGCCTGGATGAGTGAATGTGTGTAAGAGAATGAGCTAGTGAGTGAGCGAGTGATTTCGTGAGTGAGTGAGTATGTGAGTGAGTGAAAGAAAAAGTGAGTGAATATAACTGAGTTAAGTGAGTGAATGTGTGACTAAACGAGTAGATGAGCGAGTGAATGAATGAGTGAGCGAGCGAGTAAGTGAGTGGATGAATGAGTGAGGAAGTCAGCGAGGATTGAGAGATTGGAAATTTGAATTTGAATTTAATTTATATTTTTCAGAATTCATAATGAAAAATTTCAAGTTTGATTAATATTTTGCATGTAGTAATTTACCAAGCCACCCAAAAATTTGTGCGGGTTGGTATTTTGTGCGGCTCAAAAAATATGTTATATGACAAAAATATGTTATATGACAATAGTGAATATATTTTTAACGAAAAAATGATCTGACACAAAAACTTTTAAAAAGATTTGATTTCGCGCCAAAAAATTTTTTTTCACGCAGCAAAAAAAATGGTGCGTTGTGTTAACGATATAGAGATTTGTTTACAAATATAATTTTGCGACAAAACATTATTTTAAAGAAAAAATGAGCGGCAAAAAAAGTTTGTAACACTTGAGCCACAGCTTTTAAGTTCAATGATTGAATAGCCGTGGGAATCTTTGTTACATATCGTAAGTAAGTAAGTGAGTGAGTGAGTGAATGAGTGAGTGAGTGAGTGAGTGAGTGAGTGAGTGATTAGGTAAGTGAGTAAGTAAGTGAGTGAAAGATTGAATGAGCGAGTAAGTAATTGATTGATTGAGTCAAATAACGAATGACAGAGCGAGTGAGTGATGAATGAGGGAGTGAGTGAAATAGTGAGTGATTGAGTGAGTGAGTGAATGAATGAGTGAGTGAGTGAGTGAGTGAGTGAGTGAATGAATGAGTGTTTGAGTAAGTGAGTGAGCGAGTGAGTGAGCAGGTGAGGGAGTGAGTGGGTGAGTAAGTTAGTTAATGAGTGAGTAAGTTAGTGATTGAGTGAGTGAGTGAGAGAGTGAATGAGTGAGTGATTGATTGATTGAGTGAGTGAATGATTGAGTGAGGAAGGGAGTGCGTCAGTGAGTAAGCGAATGAGTGACGGAGTGAGTGAGTGAGTGAATGAGTGAATCAGTAAGTAAGTGAGTGAGCGATAGGTGGTGGTGAGTGAGTGAGTGAGTGCGTGAGTGAGTGAGTGAAAGAGTGAGTGAGGGAGTGAGTGAGTGAGTGAGTGAGTGAGTGACTGAGTGAGTGAGTGAGTGAGTGAATGAGTGAGTGAGTGAGTGAGTGAGTGAGTGAGTGAGTGACGGAGCGAGTGAGTGAGTGAGTGAATGAGTGAGTGAGTTAGTAAGTGAGTGAGTGATAGGTGGTGGTGAGTGCGTGAGTGAGTGAGTAAGCGAGTGAGTGAGTGAGTAAGTAAGTGATTAAGTGAGTGAGTTAGTGAATGAGTGAGTGGTTGAGTGAGTGAGTGAGTGAGTGAATGAATGAGTGAGGAAGGGAGTGCGTCAGTGAGAAAGCGAATGAGTGACGGAATGAGTGAGTGAGTGAGTGAATGATAGAATCAGTAAGTAAGTGAGTGAGCGATAGGTGGTGGTGAGTGAGTGAGTGAGTGAGTGGGTGAGTGAGTGAGTGAGTGAGTGAGTGGTTGAGTGAGTGAGTGAGTGAAAGAGTGAGTGAGTGAGGGAGTGAGTGAGTGAGTGAGTGAGTGAGTGATTGAGTGAGTGAGTGAGTGAGTGAGTGAAAGAGTGAGTGAGGGAGTGAGTGAGTGAGTGAGTGAGTAAGTAAGTAAGTGAGTGACGGAGCGAGTGAGTGTTACAATATAGTTATTATTATAATCTGAGAAACGACTTAGAAAATTAAAAACCAGACGACAAATTCAAAACAAAAAATTTTGTAACACTTTTCCTCAACTGAGACAAGGCACCGAACAAAATTTTGTTGATGCGTTTTGCTCCTATAAAATTCAAGTAAAAAATAAATATTTATTACTAAAAAGTTCGGCTAATTTTTGTGATATTAGAAATAACTTTTTATCAATATTATTCTTCGTTTTTTGTATTTTTTATACCTCAGAACGAAGAAACGACAATTTCAATTCTAAGTTTTTTGTAAGATTTTTCTCATGCATGAAAGTTTGGTCGAGGACTTGTCTCGGGTGAGTTTTGGTCGAGGACTTGTCTCGGATATCGTTAACACAAAACGTCAGAAAAATTTGAGGGATATTTGAAAAAAAACCTGTTTTCCACTTTCCAGCAATTATTTGTCATTCAATAAAGACATCAGAAAAAAAACTTTTTTCACCTAACAGTTGGACAACATACCGAGTAGACACGCAGAATCACAAGCTTCAAAAATCCGATTAACAAACACTATTATAGCCTATCCATGGTTTCTTGTTGTTAGCCAAAAACTTTTTGCCGCGCAGTTTGAACTCGAATCTGTTTCTGGCGCGCTTCAAAATTTTCCAGAAATCAATTCACTGCATATAATACCTGCGTTCTGCGTAACCGGCCCACAAAATTTATTCTTGATATAATAACAAGAAACCCTGACCAAGCTATATAATTTACTTAATAATTGCTGTTTGTAATCATGTACGAGTGAGTACGACTTTAATCCCGATTAGAATCACAGATAAGGCAATAAAATCGAAACAATTCGCAAATTAATGTCTTCAAGAAACAAAGCCGTCATTGCGATCCTGCTCAAGCATCAACAACAGCCCAATATCAGTATGGTATGGAGTTCCACTTCCAAGGTTTCAAAAACCAATACCTACATACACTGTCAATGCTTTCAATTTTTTCTAAAGAAACCAATGGTGTTGACGAATCATGAAGTGATAGTGAAAAACCAGGAGCATCAAGAATGAAAGGACCATCAGGCATCAATAAACCGAAAAGTAAGACGAAAAATATGAATTCACATGGCATGCAAAGTTGGCATACTTTACATCTAATACCACCAAAAACTTCAACCTCATCAAACTGCAAGCTTGAAACGTAATTATAGTTAATCAGTTTGGTTTGGAAAGCAAAGTCGTGAGAGAGAAACCGATGTGTAAATTAGACAAAACAAATCAGTATTTGATAACGAAAATATGTATTGAATCAAGTGTAAAGTACATGGCACACGTGATGCGAGGTTCAGTCATGTACGCAGCAATGTATGTATGTACGAGGGTGCAGTCAGCTAGGTGAAGCACTTGGACTCTTGCCAGTACCACACACACACTGGCGAACGTGGTCACACAAAAATACATGCATGTTCAGTTGTGAAATATGCTGGCGTTCAGATTGCCGATCAGCGGAATCACAGTTTCCGTTGGTTAGTCAGACGGATAGACGATTGTAGAGCCGAAATGAGAAAGGACGGACGGACAGACAGACAGACTGACAAATGAATTCGTTTTGACTTAAAAAAATATATGGACATGAAATCGACGACAAGAGCTTCTTGAGATTCAAGTGAACAAATGACACGGTAACTTGTCTAACCCGGGTACACACTCACAGAATATGATGATTACATAGACCGCCAACTTTTAAATAAGCTTTGATGCAGCTAACGATTCAAAGTTGGAGTATACCATAACAGCACAACTCACAACTTTTCACTTGAATCCTAGCACCCAGTTTACAGAAGGTGAAAGCGGCTTTCAAATCGCAAAAGCCGCTTTCGTGTAAAAAGTTTGCTTGTCTATAATTTCAGAATAAGGGTATATTAGAAGTTGGTTTTGGTGTCAAATTATACATATTCACTTAGATTTTTCAAAGAAAATTATAAACTTTGAATAAAAAATTTAAACGTAATTTTAAATTGCAATTGAAAGTTTTTTTTCACGCGAAATACGTCTCTCGTTTTGACATCCAAAGCGGCACTGGCTTCGGAGTTGGCGTTGAGAACGGCGTCGGCCTCATAAATTGTTGAAATGTATTCAAAGTTTTACTTTTTCACATTAGATGGAAAAGCAGTTGATTAATCTTCCAGTTGCTACTAAATTTTCTGTTTCTAATAGTGTATAAAGTCAATAAATTAGGATATTTGATCGTTGACGGAATTATGTACCATTTGAAAATGGCATTGTGATTGTCTTTGGGTCAATAAAACGTCGTGTGCTGACTATTTTAGCACAAAGCTTTAGAAATGTAACAAGGAAAGGTTTCTCTACCGTTCTATATGAATGAGAAAGTACTAATCCCTTTTAATGATT
>CAXIWR010000050.1:0-27500 GCA_964036265.1 Daptonema setosum | reverse complement strand
GAAAATGTCAAAGAGGAGGCAATTCCACTATTCCATTCTTTTTTGTCCGGTATATGAGTTCGATATATGCTGCTGGTGCTGGGTGATTAATTTATTAATGTGGTTCATAAATAGAATGTTTCAGGTTCCATCTTGGTTGATCGATTACAGTAAGTGGTGGCAACAGGAAGGCGCCGGACTAATCGAGTACGAGGGTGAGCGAGAACTGCCTGTATACCCTTCATTGCCTTGGTCTGATGACGATCCTATCACACAAAACGTGAGTTTTCGACGTTTGTTTTAAGAGTCAGGTCATCAAATAACGGGGTTATAAGTAACGTGCAGAATCCCTATTTATATACCTATTTAAATTTAAAAATCGTTTCAATCAAAGTATGAATGAAACTGATGTAAGTTTTGACAAGGTCATGGCATGGTGTATTAGCAAATTTATAGGTGGAGCGTTTGCAATCGTTGCTGGCTCGCGGTGTCAAACAGGCTCACATCCATGATCCCACACTGGAAATGCTGCCCAGAAGACACGACAACCTGCTCTTTTGGTACAATCACCAACGGGTGTTTGGCACGCCTGAGAATAGGAAATAGTTAGTTAGCGGGCCGGTTTCCGTGTTCGAAATTTAGTGTACTGTTTTTCTTTGAGATGCTGCAATAAATATGAATATGATATAAGGTGCATCACATCATATTTGTAATTTATTTAGTGATATAATGCTGAATGATATCTACCGACGTTGCCTGACGCTGAACCAGAGTCACAGCCAGTTCAAGACGCTCAGACACTTCCGTAACTCAAAGGTTTGAAATGACAGGGCAGTTGGAACACTTGTAGACAAAAATACGGCGAATCGCTGATGATTTCTACATTAAGGCGAATAAATTTTTAATATGATTTTATTTTCAGGTGTCAGTTCTACGTGATTCGCAAGATGATGATCAGCCGTCAATTTACTTTGAAACGTGGCCTCTGTTGACGTGCGTACAAGGGATGCCGCTGCCTCCAGTGGCTGATCATCAACAGGTGAACTTCATATACGTACGACAAGCACTATCGTTGTCCAGTTTATTATATTCGCATGTAGGTAGCTGGTGAATGGTGCTGAATAAAGCCCCCTAGACGATCTGTCGATCATGACGCTTAGATTTCCGTAAAATTTTCAGTTTTTGACCCTCTGTGATAATTGTCTTCGGGTTCTTTTAGATAGTTTGATTGAAGAGTGGTGAGTTTTTTACGAGCTCCGAGGGGCGTGGCGTACCATATGCTGACGTATTGTGTTACGTCGTTTTTTAATCAAGTTATGGATTTTCAGGTGCAAGCGACGGCTGCCCGCCCTCTGCCCTCCAACATCGAGCCCGTCTCACCATACGTCGATCTGATCCGCAACCATCATCTGTACGATACAGCACCCTGTTATCGTTGGTTAACCTCAACTGATATTATGTTGATACTGCATGTGCAAGTAATATTATGCTGAATAGTGATTTACAAGTATATTGAAATTGAACTAAATGTGGCTTCGATTGTGATTGATTTTGCGGTTTTTAAGCTCGAATTCACTCTGACGACGGCGACGGTGGCTACGAGCTTTATACGACAGACCCGGTACTGCCCCAGATGTACCTCCACACCATGTTTACGTCTGTCTGTGTCACTGACGAACAGGTTATTCACTTTTTCACTCTGTTAATTAATTATTCTGGTAATTGGAGTGATTTTTGTGTGTATTATTCGCTGGTAATCTAATATTACTAGGAATCGGTTTCTCTTTGCCTGACGACATTAATAAACTTTAACAGACTAACTTGATTGATCAGCAACGTGATCTGCATTTCAGCATCAAAAGTACCCGTGGTCAGACTCTGCAATCACAGCCACTGCCATCACCAGATGCTATGCCGGTGCCCTGGCCGTAGCGCACAAACGATTTCCGGTTGGCTAATCACATGGAATTATTAACATAGCCACGGGTAAATAAATAAGTGGTTGTTTTATCCTTTTTTGTAAATATATTATTTATATTGTTCATTACGTAAATGAAACATTTAGAATCAACGGAGCGGTGCTCTACCCAAACCGGTGGTCGTCCAATTGGTGCAAATGTGCCGTGGTTCGCTGGATCTAGTTGTATTCCAATTGAATACATTCGACGTGCACTCGCCAACTGGCGTCAAGAATATGTGCTGGTTTGAACAAAGTTGGTGGCAGACAACGTTTTTGAGCTTTGAGTTTTTGAGCATAATGCAATGATGACTTGTTAGCATCTCATTTATAGAATTGAAGAACTTGAACAATTTATAATGTTATTTTATGATTATAGGTGTTGACTACCATCACTATACAACCTACTGGCTCGATACGCCGCCGCACACAATCCGCCCTCACATCGATGCTTTTGCTAAGGTGTTCGCAATGCTGGTCAATTCTGATGACTCATTGAAGAATTCTAATATTGATTAAGAGTTGTTTTAGTTGATATAGCTTTTTATTCATCGTTATTTTGTGATGATCAAGGCATCATAAATCTCTCTGTACCTAATGAACAGTTGCTCATGAAACATAAAATCTGCTGAATTCGGTGATCAACAATATAAAAACTTTTACGTTTCATATTTGATAGAAAACAGTGAGTTGTTAAAAACTAAAGGGAGCAGTAGCGCCACAATTCATAAAGTAGGTAGATAGAGGGAAAAATAACTTGACTATACCGAACTAAAATATGAGGCACATTTGGGTGAATAACACGATTAGTAAAATAACTCATTCTGGAAAAGAAGTCTTATTAACAATGCTTGGTAAAACAATAAACTGACAAAAAAGGAAAACATTGATTCGACTGATGAACGAAGATACGGGGAATGTGGTAAGCTGGAGTTATACTTCGCCCAGAAAATTTAGTTCTGCTATAAAATGAAAAACTGTTATAATAAAAAGGAAATTAGTGAACCGAAATTTTTCCAGCGAATGAAAACTTTATTTGTTCTTGATTAAAAATTAAAAGAACTTTGGAGTTGGAGCATAACTCTCGCTTGTCGATAAAATCATGTCACAGTGAAATGTAGTACGGTTAGAGAACATGATAAACGATGCGCCAAAACGTGATAGATAAAATCCTATAAAATATGAGGAGCAACGCAGCGAGTTTCGAATCAAGAAGATGCAAGGTACACAAAAATGCGTTTTTGACAAAAAATTTTGGAGTTGATCAATTGCTACAACTGTCGTCATATTTTTGGACTACCTTGTTTAATCACTATTAATTGGCCTGCGGATGTGACCGGTCATCTGGATCATGCAGCAGGTAGATGTGTGCACTCATCATGTGCGACTTCAGTTGCTAAAACGAGACAACTAATAGCTAATTCCCCCTCTCTGTCCTTGATCAAACAGCTGTTTCAGAATTGAATATATATAAATTTACTGAGACTTCCTCTATTACTGTTACGCCATCAAGACACACTAATATCATTCATAAGGATGTTTTCACAGAGACCAGAGATACATTGAATAAACTGACGTGAAACACAGAAACGTCAAAGCAACGCGCCAGGTTGTGTCTCGAGTCATGTTGCGAACCTAGAACAACCAGTTTCCGAAGCTAACGCCCTATGCACTAAACTAGGCAGACGACATTATACAAACTGCTGATGTGCAAACCTGCGGATCATCGAATCCGTTGGCACACGTGTCACAGTCGATTGTTTCCTTGATGGTCGCTTCCAGATGGGCACAGTTCATCACGTCACTCTTCACTTTGGAGGACGTCTTGATCAGGTCCGCGTAGCCGGCACTAAAAAAAATTTCAAGTATAAAGTTAAAAAAGGACTTTTATCAACATCGTCATTTCTGATTCAACACTCAATATATTGCAATTCGTCCATGAAAAATATTGTTAAAAGTATGTTAGAGACGAGACTTGAAATAGTACTTATATTTATATAGGTAAGGTAATTCATACTTATTTATACATACAAAATTATTTACTGGCTTTGAAGTGGAGTAAACTAACAGCACGCTATGATTGTGGTTGGTGAAGGCATTCAAAGTATCGAACTGTTTACCACACCGAGTGCACGGAAAGTGTTTGTGATCGGACTGTGAATGCGACGTCTGTACGTGCCGGGCCAGACCATCCGATCGATCGCACTCAAACGCACAGAATCGACACCGTAAACGCGGTGTGCTGCTCGAACCTCAAAATATATTTTCTTTGGTAAATTAGCGTGCAATTCAGTGAAAGAAACAGGTGGAAGCAAGAAATGGTAAACTGCTCCCATTGACAAAATAATCCCAAACACCCCATTTCAGTAAATAATTATGCAGTCACTCTTTCAAAACCATACTGAACTGAAATACACCTAACCTACTAATAAAATATTTCTCTCTTCCACCCGTGGTTCGAAAAAAGACACTCACACTACGTGTATTCGTGTATCACACGCATTCAGAGAAGCAAGATTACCAACTAATCCAGCGCGATATTAACTATCAAATGAAAATTGTTCACTCAACTAGCTAATAAGTAAAAAAACGGCACAAGAACACGACTAACAATAAAGCATGCGTTTATGCTGTTGAATATGAGCATGCGAGCCGAACACGCCCCGACACCGGCCACATACGAATGTGCCTGGTTTGCTGCCTGGTATATACCCAGTGGGTGCACCACCACAATTGATGCTTTTGCCTCTCGTCACTTTACTCGTTTTACCATTGGGTGTGTCGTTGTCATTTTGTTGTTGTGGGCCGTCGGTCACGGCTTGATTGAACACATCCGGGTGCTGTTTGCGACGGTGCATCTGTACGTAGCCACAACATCTGTAACATTGATTGGCTTAGCAGATACAACTTTATAGTTACTGTGTTACTAATATATTTTATGAAGATTATGGGTTGGATCAGGGGACTAATTGAGTTTAGTGAGGGCGGGGTAGGTTGTTAAGTAAACAAAGTACAGCACAAGACAAGCAAGGAGTTGCAAATACACTCAAATAAGTCTTGAAATTATCAAAAATGAACTACAAACTAAACGAAGTATGTATGGATGTAAATTACCTGAACATCTTGGCACATACGCCACAGAAGTAGCGTTCACTGGAATCAGCCAATTTGATCTTCAAGTAGGCGACCTTGTTGGGATCTTTCAGGATAGTGAGTCGAGCGTGTTTGATCTGCACGTAATCTTCGTCAGCTGCAGAAAAAGAAATCTCTTCGATGTCATAAGCACGAACAAAAGCTATTCTGATGTAACAGCGATCAGAGGTGGGCCGCAGGGGGGGGGGGTTCCCCCACCACTTTTCAGGGTCGGCGGGTAGCCTACCCCCCCCCCCCCCCCTAGACGAAAATTTAGGTCGCCTACCCCCTCCCCCCCCCCTACTCGAAAATTTTAAGAAAATCGGCCTCAAAACCTCGACTTTGAGGCTCATTTTTCAAAATTTTCTGGCTGTGAGAATTTTTTTTCGAAGAAACACGTCTTCTGGGTCAATTTTCTTGGTTAAAACCTGATTTATACCTTATAATAGAAGATTTTTTAGCAAAAACAAACAAAAAACAAGCGTTTTATATGAAATTTTTTTTTCTACCCCCCCCCCCCTACCCGACCTTACCCCCCCCCCCACTTTTCGGACAGGTCTGGTAAAATGGGTTTTCCTGTCGGCTACCCCCCCCCCCCACCCCCTGCAAAACGCCAAAAAACCCGGCCCACCCCTGACAGCGATCTAATATAAACACCTTAATCTAACAAGTCTGTAAAACTTTTGTTATTGATGTTTGGAACGTGATCTGGCAATCTATCGACAATTTTGTAATACAGATTAGGCAGTCTAGAACACACTTGATTTGATTTTTCACAAGCCGCAGAATAACGAAATCGACGAAATTTCCTAACTAGACTGTTCGATTCGGCGCCAGGCTTTGTAGGTGTTTATGCGACGTTGACGCTTCTTCCTGTCGTCCTTCTCAACCTGAATACGACGATGAACGTATTGCTGCAGGGCCAGCTTGGCCAATGCCGGCTGAAACAAAAACAAAATGATCAGAGAAGAAGTTTCTCAATAATGAGTTAGGTTCCTAAAAGGATAAAGCTTGTCTAAACTAGTGCGTAGGGCACCAGCCTCAGAAACTGGTAGTCCCCTTAAGTTCGAAACCTGACTCGAGACACTGACCCCGCGATGCTCTGGGGTTTCTATCGACTACCATTGCCTGTGAGTTTATTCAACCTTTCTGGCCAGGCCACTACGAAAACACTATTCTGATGTGGTATTAGCGTGCCTTGATGATGGCTTCAGTAAATAAGGAACACCATAAAAAACAACGAACACTATGATTTCCGGATGTGCTGAGTTGTTTGATGGCCCTGAACTCGTCGTCATCCAGCACCCTCAATCTGGTCAGTGTTTTGGCTTTGGCCAGCGTTCGGCTCATGGCCGATGGTAATCTGGATGTGGATGGACCGGGCAGTTTGATGGGCGATATCTTGATAGTAGGAGCAGGTGGTAATGTGCTGGCGGCTGGACGTGCTCGAGGAGGTGGAGCAATAGAAGGGCGCTCCAATGAGCTGTCAGATGATGATGACGCGTTCATCTGCAAATATCACAGTTTTTACACCTGACCTGGATTATGATTAAAAGTAACCGACACCGACGGAATAACTTACTGAGATATAAACATAGTGTCATATTCTACTCACACTATATTTAATCATGTAGTAGTTAAGATAATTCAAAAATACATAAGGTTGCGTTCTTATTAGCGAATTTGGCATCATACATAAGTAAGACGTATTTTTTATTGCATTCTAATCTGTGCCTGCTGCATCATTACAGCAGGCTGATCTCGCTTCCCGGAGTTTGATAATATAAGTTTGCTTGTTGCAGCTTTTTCTAAAACTTAGAAAATTTCTAGAACTGAACAAACGGTTTTACACTTGGTTGCATGTTGCACGGCCTCACGCAACACGATGAACGAATGACCACAACACGTGCACACAAACTGCGATCCGTCTGAAATTACGAAAAACATTATGTGTTCTGAGGTATATCACTAATTCAATCATATTCAGAAACCTTCTCAACATAAATTTACTATATTATACTAATTCATCGTTCTAATATAAAAAACACTTCAACGTTCAAAACCAAATCACTCACCATCGGATTTCACGATTTTGATAGACACTTTGTTAGCAGATGGTTGGGTGCCCGAAGCCAAAGATGTAGATGGTGCGGGGGCGTATTGTTCCGAGGCTAAAGTGTCATCAGCTTCTGTTTTAGTAACAGTGATCGCACTCTGCACCTGACCTGAAAGTTACAAGTGTGCGTAATATATTAAGACTCAAATAACGATTATGATGATGTTGAGATCGAGCGTTAATTCAAACAATCGCCACCAATTGTCATGTGCATGCTTACACAAAATAACAACGCTAGTTTCGATGGTACCTCTGAATATGCCGAACACGCGGCGCAAAATTCTAATCTATTCCAGTGTGCACAAATTACTACCATACAATAATATGAATGTATTATTTTGATACACGTATGTATCGGTTTATGTATATACTAGATCGAACGTACCGGTGCCCCGTCCCATAAAAGCCGATACCTCGAATATGGTTCTGGGCCGTGGTGCTGTACTCGTTGATTCTTCCATGTCAGCCCGAATGCTACGAATAGTGAGAACACGACGTTGCTCGCGTAAACGCTCACGTTTGCGTAGAAATTGCTGAAAGATAGGGTCAGGTGTCGAATCGGGGGCCAAATAGGCAAATACGTATATGCCGTTTTGGCATATACGGATCGGCATATACGTGTATGCCAGCTGGCATATACGGATCGGCATATACGTACAGTGGCGCTCAAAAGTTTAGATACAGCTTAGATTTTTTGGTTTTTGAGGAATATCTGATGGTTCCATAAACATTTTCCCTCGAAAATTTCACAGAATGTTCATAATACCTAACCTAAACAATATTACTCTTAACTTTCATTAGCCTTGGTATTTATCACATGTCAGGTGGGGAAAACCACCCATCCATCGGCCAATGTGCGCGTGCTAAATTGCATGCGTCATCGAAGTTTGTAAGTTTCTAAGTCTTTTGATTGACCTATAATTGTTATGGAGTTAGCTTTACTATCACAATATGACTTAGGAATTCCATCATAATTAATATTTTTTGCAGTCTGTGCTTCATAGGACCCGTTAACTGCATTTGCATAATGTGTGCGTTTGGTCGGTTTGTACAGAGATTCGCTTGACCTTGAAGTATTATGGATAATAGATGTCAAGCATCCTAATAACATCCGAACATGTTTATATGAAACAGTTATTGTGTCTGATTACGATAAAATTACAGTTTTATCACTGAAACGAGTTTATTTAGAGCAATAAAAATATGTTAGTGGGAAGCTTCGTTATTGTGTGCTCGATATCTCTTTATTGTCGGCTGATAAATATGAACACAGTGTTGAAACTAACATCACTCAATAAAAGAAACACTTTTAAACGAGAGTTATCAGTTTGAGGTCAATCCCTTCAAGTTTTCTCGAGTAACAGCCTTTTAAACATCGATGACGCATGCATTTCGCATGCGCACAACGACTGATGAATGGATGGTTTTCCCCCACCGGACATGTGGTAAACACTAAATTTGATGGAAGTTAAGGGTCATATTGTTTAGGTTAGGTATTATGAACATTCTGTGAAATTTTAAAGGGTAAATGTTCATGGAACCATCAGATATTCCTCAAAAACGAAAAAATCGAAGCTGTATCTAAACTTTTGAGCGCCACTGTATATGCCAAAACGTCGTCTGGCATATACGTATATGCCTATCCGTATATGCCAGCGTATCCGTATATGCCGGCGTCCGGCATATATGCCGATCCACGTATGCCGATCCGTCCGTTTATTTGATGAGCGTGTTGCATATGATATCTGGTACAGCTCGTGGTGTCACTGTTTTCTACGCTGGACACCTCCGCTTCGCGGTGCTCGGAAATTCGGCCTACGGCCGAAGCCTCACAATAGGTTATCGGGAGTTAACGAACTGCTTCACAAAAAAATTCGGAAACTTCATGCAAAGCTTCACTGTTCGTTAACCCCCAATAACCTATTGTGAGGCTTCGGCCGTAGGCCGAATTTCCGAGCACCGCGAAACGGAGGTGTCCAGCGTAGAAAATACTGACACCACAAGCTGTACCAGATATTCGAAGCAACATGATTTGCAAAAATCGCATAGGCAGACGGATTGGCATACGTGGATCGGCATTTATGGATCGGCATATATACGTATATTCTACGGCATATATGGATCGGCATATACATATATGCTACGGCATATATGGATCGGCATATACGTATATGCCAGCTGACCTGCCGGCATATACGGATCGGCATATACGTATATGCCGGGAGGCCGTGGCATATATGGATCGGCATATAAGTATATGCCGGTTGGCATATACGGATCGGATACAGATGAAATCTGAAACTGAAATCTGAAATCTATTTGGCCCCCGATTCGACACCTGACCCGAAATTTACATGCATTCAGTCAGGAAGGTCTCGCCTGATTTTTAATACTAAGAGTAATAGTATCATTAAGAAACACATGGCTGAACCATTGTCGCAGTTCGAGAAAGCTGACTTGCTTGAATAATCTGCGAAAAGGAGTGGTCTGAGTCTGACCACCTGATCCTCTCTTACCTGCTCCTGCTGCCCCCTCCTCACTCCACCACCGAATACCATAAATAAACTCAAGTTCCAACCTGTGACAGTCGCTTGACCAGTTCCTCGGGTGTTGGCGCAGGTAGCGGCTGACCCAGACATCGTGGCAACACCACATTTGACGGCGGATCCAATATCTCGGAGTCTTCGGGTTGTTCTTCCTCAAATTCTGTTTTGACGACGGCCGTGAAATTGTCTCCGTTGAGCACACTTGACTTCACTGATTCAACCACCTCCAGTGCCCGTCGTTGCCCACGAGTTCGCACCATCGTTCACGATCGCTTCTGATACTAGGTTCGTAAACTTCACAATTCTCTTTCTCGGTGACCACTCTATTCACTACGCGTAGGGAAAGAATTCTATGGTTTCTGCGAAAAATCATAAAAATAGCATTTTCATACATAGAAAAAGTTTACAGACAAATGTATAAAAAAACTGGTTGGTTCGGAGATTTTCACTCATAAACAGTAGACTATTATCACTAGAATAACAACCAAAATATTTATGCAACTGTCAGCTCATTTGAACCGAGATTGGTACACGGATCGTATTCTTTGACCGTTTGGCTACAGTTGGTTGAATTACTGATGAATCGGCCTTCTACTCAGCTCACCCAGTACTGATTATTTGAGTGTATGAGATTAACTGAACGATTAATTTACTGAACGGCTGACTGACCTTCTGATTGATTTACCGATCGATTAACGGAATAACTGTTTGAATGACTAGCTTAATGACAAGTTGACTGTCATTTTGGCCCAGGTTCACGTATGTATCCGAAGTATTCATTTAATGCCGCGACTTTAAGCTGAAAGTTATAAAGCCAGCTAAAGCCGGCGTCTCTAAAATAATGCCGCGACTGTAAATCAAAACCTACGGTAATCCAATAAAACGCCGGTTTCAAAGTTGAGATGAGGAGTTTAGAGAACTGATCATTGATGCGTTTTGTAATTAATATTTTCTTTGACAAAATGAACTCTAGCTTCATAGTTAAGCCGCAGCTCAACTTTACAGCCGAAGCTTTTGTTTATAATGCTGGCGTTTACCGGATTTCATTAGTTAAGGGTTTTATTTTGAAGATGTTTTATTTTAAGCTGGCTTTACACTAAATCAAGCTCGAGCCGCGGCTTAATTATAAATATCTTGAATAGTTACGTGAGCGAAACCATTAACTGACTGACTGACTTAACTGACTGATTGATTGACAGATTTATTGATCAACTGACTGACTAGGTGACTGACTGGTCGACTTTATGAGTGACTGACTGACTGATTGATTGATTAACTGCGACCTACTAACTGACTCTTAAATTTTGAGTGAACATGTATAGTCACAATTTTACTTGTAGAGTTGAGGTTGTAGTGATGAATGAACATTACATAAATGGCCCGTGCGTTATATATGTTGATAGATAGTAGAATAACGGGCATGAATTGAAATAAGATATGCATATATCGACTCTTCCCCTATTTTAGCGATAAATAAAATACGTTACCATCTTTTCATCATGATCATTATCGCTATCGTCCTGTACTATATTGTCGATTGCGGTCAGTTCATCATTTATGTACCATCTGTTACCGTCAGAATCTTCTTTCTTCTTGATTTTTACCATAAAGCCGGTCACCGGATGTCGCGCTTTGAACAGTTTCACCTTCGGTCCACGTCGTCTCTGATCTTCACTGCCACTGTCGCTGCTCCCGGGTTTCACGTTGGCTCGTTTCACGTCCTTCCCCGCCGAATTGAGACCGTGATGTCCGATGGGCGCGATACGTTGTACCTCAATCGGAGATTTCGAAAGAACTGGTTTACTGCTACTGGGCTCAATCTCTGACGGCACTGACTGTCTCTCTGACTCCTGCTTTGATTGACGGAGCCTATCCTCACGTCTCTTCTCTTTCTTATTCTTCACTGACGGCTGCTTCTGATCTGCCTCATCTTTCTGCTGACTTTTAACTGGTACATCTTTATTTACCGAGAAAACTTTGTCTGATTCTTTCTGACTTCTATCCGTACACTGACCTTCCTCTTCCTTCTTCCTCCGCAAGTGATGACACTCGGCCTCTCCGTGTGTTCCCAGGCCATGAAGCGGGCAGAACTTCTTCTCCACACGAGCGCTCCTTTTTTGCAGTCCCTTCAGTGCTTCGATTAACTTCATCTTCATTCCTTCGCTGCGATCCGACATTTTCTGCAGGTGTTTCATAAATCCGATCCGTTCCTGTTGCCATTGTAGACGTTCTTGCTGCAGAAGTTTTCTCTCTTCACGCCATTCATTTTGCATGGCGAACATAAAATCCATCATTTGCTGATTCATACTACGCTCACTGCCACGCATAAAAGTGGTTGAGTTGAGCTGTGCCCTTTGCATAGTGCGCAAGTTGGGTCTGATGATAACTGAGAGGGTGATGATGATCACGTAGATTTGGAGCGGATGCCAGTCACAATTTTACTTGTAGAGTTGAGGTTGTAGTGATGAATGAACATTACATAAATGGCCCGTGCGTTATATATGTTGATAGATAGTAGAATAACGGGCATGAATTGAAATAAGATATGCATATATCGACTGTATTCAATTCCAACTTTCAAAAAAAATTAACTTGCTGTTATTCCAGAAATTTCGGATCTCAAATTTCATCGTTACAATCGGATTAAAATGTCCCGAAAAAATTTTGGTTTACAAATGAATAGTCCCGGATTTTCACAATTGTTCAGGGTTGTTTAGTTTCCAATTTTCGTAGCAATAAAAATACATTTTTTAAATAAATAAAATATAATAATTTTATGAGCGTCAACCGACGTATGCCGCCGATGATTTTCGGTACTACATCTGTGATGATGCGTACACGCGCGATCAGCTGTTGCGCATGGATGAGGAGATGTTCAAACCGATTGGATTCGATATCGGCATGCCATGGTCCTATCGGTTCCTCAGCTGGTACTTATATTCAAAAGTTGGTGATAAACAAATTTATCTTTTTAGGGATCATATAGGTCCTGTTCTATTATACTGCTTTGCTGAATGATAAAGCCGCAGAGCATGGGTATCCGAATCCTCTCACCTGCGTGGCCAAAATTGAGTCCCGCCCCGAGGATCAATCGACTCACTACGAAGTGGACTAATCATTATAATGAATAGTCCACTGTCGTAAAATAATTCGTTTGATGAACTTTCCACTCTTGAAAAAGGTTTCCAAATAGAGGACAAATAAAGTGATGAACTTTCCACTCTTGAAAAAGGTTTCCACTGAGAGGACAAATTTCAAGTGATGAATTTTCCATTATTGAAAAAAGTTTCTATTTAGAGGGAAAATGAACTGATATAGCGTATCTAGGTTTTTTTATTAGCAAAAAGGTGTTTGGCGCGCAATTCGAATTCAAAACTGCTTTCGGCGCGCTTTCAAATTTTCAAGAAACCAAAGTATTGTTCACCTAACATTCGGACCACATAGAAAATCTAGCTTAATTCATTGCATACGTGCGTAACTGGTTCCTAAAATGAATTTTTGATAACAATAAACCCTGACCAAGCTATAAACAGTATAACTCAGTGGTCGAACCGACAGTTGTCCGAATTGACACATGTTTGAGAGCTGGAACTCTACGTTAATGAGCTCAATAATATCGAGTAGAACTAAAACTTTATTCTGAAATCCATAAATAGTAAGCGAAGAGTTTGATGAGTGTCAGTCATATCACCAACCAGTCTGTCGTCCCATTAACCTGTCATTCACTTCGTCAGTCCGTTTTGCCATCAATCACTCATCCTATCTATCAGAAATCTAATCACTCAGTCTTTATTCATCCATTCAGTCGTTCATTCATTGCATCATTCACTCACTCACTCACTCGTTCACTCTCTCACTCGCTCTTTCACTAAATCATTCACTCACTCACAGACACATACACGCACTCTTTCACTCCATCATTTACTCTGTCCTTCACTCCATCACTCATTTACTCACTCACCCATTCACACACTCACACACTCACTCCATCTCATGTTCACTTGTTCCTCACTTACTCCCTTACTCACTCACTCACTCACTCACTCCCTCACTCACTCACTCACTCACTCACTCACTCACTCACTCACTCATTCACTCACTCACTCACTCACTCACTCACTCACTCACTCACTCACTCACTCAGTCAGTCAGTCACGCAATTTTACAGACCCCACAGATTTTTCGAAAGTTTACAGTTTTTATCAAAAATCTGGGAAACGAACCCGGGCCGCTCGCATGCTAGGCAAGCGCTCTTGCACTGTGCTACTGAGCCGATGCAACTAAGCTGCATAAACCCGACTATAACTGGCTCGCTACGCTCGCATGCTCTCTACAACATAGTGCCTATGCTACAACACGTGCAGGAACAAATATTGAAATCTCCCCTGCGGGGCCTAACACGCTTGTCCTCGCTACGCTCGGACAAGCCAGCCTTACGTTAGGTTATCGGGGGCTCGCAAACAGTAAAACTTATCATGGAATAGTAATGTTGCTCGAGAAAATCCAAATTCGAAAAATCTGTGGGGTCTGTAATCATGCGTCAGTCACTCACTCACTCACTCACTTCCTCACTCACTCACTCACTCCCTCACTCACTCGAACAGTTGCGAAACAACTCCGTGACTAATTATACTCACTCTTTTCCTCACTCACTCGATCATTTGCAAATTAACTTCGTGACTATTTTTTTAAATCATATTTTAACAGTTTTAATACATTAATCCGATTGTAAAAATCATTTTTCCCAAAACACTCGATTGTAAACTTTTTGTTCCTTCAAAACTGACAATTTGTGCTTCTTTTTGCTAAACCGTAGAATTCTTTCCTAGTGCGTAGTGAATGGAGTGGTCACCTCCCGCCCCAGCTGCTGATTGTAGTGGTTATCATTTATGTAAGACTTTTCGGGCTGGGGAGATTCGTCAGCTTGCTTCTAATTGTTTTGTACTCTGCTGCTTCAAGTTTAGTTAAATGCAGTGAATCAAATCTCACACAAATAAAAATTTCAAATTGCAGGCCAAAGAAGTGACGATGGAGCTGCTGACACTGGCCCGCTTCATCCTGGAGCTGTCGTTGCTCTATCTGGACTCTGTGCATGAACGCAAAAGTCTGATGGCTTCATCTTGTGCACTTGCGCTGCGCATGAACAAACCGCACGCCACTCCTAATGAGCTTTCGGTGCGTTTTTATCAGCGTTTATCGTATTAAAATTTCGTTATTGTTTCTATTCTTTGAGCGTTTTTTGTCATAAATTTAATAGAGGTTCCAGCGTGAGCACTAAGAGTATAGTGCCATTTCAAGTGCATCAAAAACAATTTCAGACGCCGGAACACGTCAAGTACAGCGAAGCGAGTACACGTACGATCAGTTGGATGACATGGTGCAATGCCTGAGCGCTTCACAGACCGCCACTGCTATTAACCTGACCAAGGCCAAGAACGTCCTTATGAAATACTCGCACGAGTTGGTTCTTGTTCGCCAGATTCAAGTTCAGTTTTGTTGAAGCAACTAACTTAGTACGACTAAACAGCTTACTCTTGTAATTATGTTCTATTACCAGGGTATGAATGAGTTATTGGCAAGGTATAATCTTTTAGAAAATTCTGATCTAGCTCATGCTGTTTGTAAAGCTCGGGTTTAATAGTTAAATTTGATGAACTTTGTATTCTAATTTCCTCTTTTACAGGGTGTTCTTCAAAGTGTCGTCGATCCCGCCACTGGTGTTGCAGTCGGACGTTTAGTGGTCGATCCAAATGTCATTGCTGCCGGCCATCGTAATTATCAACGAATAACCTTAAAACCTGGTTATTATTACCTATGATTAAAATCACAATTCTTAGAATATTTTTATGAGCCTCTAGAAGAATGGGGAGTTCTTTTTTGTATGTTCATTAATTTATGTTTGTCACATTATATTTATCTGGTGGTGGTTATATTTTTGTCAAACGTGCAATGCCCAGCCTCACCGGATCATAAATAGATTCCGTTCGTAAAATTTTTCGTTATTTACTGTGTTCAGTGGTGGGCCGGGTTTTTTCGCGTTTTTTTTGGGGGGGGGGGACCGAATGCAAAAAAACCACGTTTTTGAATTAAAAAGTTCTATTATAAGGTATAAACATCACATTAACCAGGTTTTTTCAGGTTTTAACCAAGGAAATTGATCCCAAAAACGTATTAAAAAAAATTGCTAACAGCCAAAACAGAAAAATGACGCTAAAATTCGAGTTTTTGAGTTTCAAAACCGGGTTTTGAGGCTAATTTTCTCGAAAATTTCGAGTCGGGTGGTGGAGGGAGGTATGCGACATATTTTTTGTCTCGGATGAGGCTACCCGGCCACCCTAAAAAGGGGGGATAACCCGACCCTACCCCCCCTCCCCTCCCCAGCGGCCCACCCTGGCCCTGACTGTGTTATTGTTTCGTTTGTACAAAATTCTGTATGACCAGCATTTAAGTCGTATTGCTGTCGTGTCGACTATATTTATTCAACGGTGAGTACATTCATATAAGTTATTGTGCTGTGTTTGGTTTTTTTTAACCATTTGTACTTGTTTGTTAGTATGATACTATGATAATTTTGGTGGGACGTGGGAGTTTTAGTCTTCTTTTTTATGCGACAGTTTTCCTTATCCCCCTGACGCTTTCCTAAAAATTTCGTTGAAGCTGAAATCTCGCCCAGCTAAGATGAGTTCGATCAGTAAAAAATAAGATCGTTCAGTAAAAATGTCGGATGGAAGAGAACATTGACCACAAAATAATACTTAGCATTGCATTAGGTCCCCCCCCCCTCAAGATGCTGAGCTCCTTGCCAAGTGCCTCCATGGATTGTGATTCTGCGAATATTATGAGTCCTCGCATTTGAATTTTCGATATGCCTGCCAAATATATTTCGTCTACCACCACTTGTTTATCTGTTCCCTTCCATTATGGTATTCATTTTATTTAGACAGGCATCACGATGAAGGTGAATAAAAACAGAAACGAATAACGAGAACAGATGTACTAATTAATGAGTGTATGAAAAGACTAGTTGATGAGATGACTGAATGAGTATTTGGTTGATGAGATGGCTGACTTAGTGACTGTTTGATGAGATAACTGACTGGTTGATGAGATGACTGAATGAGTATTTGGTTGATGAAATGGCTGAGCTAGTGACTGGTTGATAAGATAACTGACTGAGTGACTGTTTGATGAGATAACTGACTGGTTGATGAGTGTTTGATGAGATAACTGTCTGAGTGACTGTTTGATGAGATAACTGACTGGTTGATGAGATGACTGACTGTTTGATGAGATAACTGACTGGTTGATGAGATGACTGACTGTTTGATGAGATAACTGACTGGTTGATGAGATGTTTGACTGTTTGATGAGATAACTGACTGAGTGACTGTTTGATGAGATAACTGACTGGTTGATGAGCATGAGATGACTGACTGTTTGATGAGATAACTGACTGAGTGACTGTTTGATGAGGTAACTGACAGGTGGATGCAAAGACTGGTTAATAAGATGGCTGACTGATGGGGTGAATGACTGCATAATTAAGTTGGGTCACCGATTGAGAAGACGACAGATTGATAAAGTTACTGTTCATAAAAAGACTTGATGAAAGACTGTTTGATGGGATGACAGACTGAACAACTGACTGGTTGATAATGGATTTCTTGGTATGGTTTATTTTCGACAATATTATGTTCATATAAAGAGTTCAGTGGAAACAAACTACGTTTTGCTCTAACAAAAAACTTCGAACAAGTGACATTTCGGACAACTATCGTTTCGACAACCTCGGTGTGGAAAGTTCATCACTTTATTTGTCCTCTGATTGTAAACCTCTTTCAAGAGTGGAAAGTTCATCAAATGAAATTTGTCGCCTGCTCCTAACCCTTTTTCTTCAGTGGACTATTCATTATGATGATTAGTCCACTGCGTAGTGACTTGATTAATCTCCCTCTTTCTCTGTACTTTTTTATTTTCGCATCTTGTTTATTATTTTTTATAACCCCGCCGCACAAAATATAACCTCAGTTGTAAAAGTTTTCTCCGTATGAAATTGACAGATATATTTATATAGACAGACAGACAGACAAACAGACAGACAAACAGACAGACAGACCGACAGACAGACAGACAGACAGACAGACAGACAGACCGACAGACAGACAGACAGACAGACAGACAGACAGACAGACAGACAGACAGACAGACAGACAGACAGACAGACAGACAGACAGACAGACAGACAGACAGACAGACAGACAGACAGACAGACAGACAGACAGACAGACAGACAGACAGACAGACAGACAGACAGACAGACAGACAGACAGACAGACAGACAGACAGACAGACAGACAGACAGACAGACAGACAGACAGACAGACAGACAGACAGACAGACAGACAGACAGACAGACAGACAGACAGACAGACAGACAGACAGACAGACAGACAGACAGACAGACAGACAGACAGACAGACAGACAGACAGACAGACAGACAGACAGACAGACAGACAGACACTCATCCCTCGATCACTCAATAACTCAATCGCTGAGTGCGTTGTGACATGCGTTGTTCCCCAGCGTTTAGACGGTTACTTACTACTGTACGTTCTATTGACCTTTTATTGACCCAACAATGAATCTCATTGAAACTTCCTCACTCATTCATTCACTCACTCACTCACCCACCACTCATCCCTCCCTCACTCACTCACTCAATCACTCACTCACTCAATCACTCACTCACTCACTCACTCACTCACTCACTCACTCACTTGTGACGGGCGGCGTAACCGCGGGTAATGATTAGTGTGATTATGTCATGTATTATGCTTTACTAACATAATTATTTGTATGATTGGTGTATTTTGTATGTGCACTGTAAGTATGACTGCTATGTCTGACTGCGTGATTGTTTGTATGATTGCTATGATCCACTTATTATATGCACCTTGTATTTGGTGACACCTTGTATTATTATTCACCTTGTACATATGTTTTGTCTACCATTATTCCGTGTTTCATCGGTGATTGGGCGACGTTCATTGGGACTCCGCCTCCCGGTCACTGATGTATTTTGGGGTACGGATACAGTCGGGATAGTCAGTCTGTTCTGGTGTTAGATAGAGTTGGATTCTGATTCACTGGCTTCAGTTAACATGTAAAACCCAGACTGGCTCCCGGCGACTTACACACACTGGCTCATTTAAAAGTATCTTATTATGTAATGTAATTTGTGTATTTGGCGATTACTAACACCCGGCCACCTGGCCATTTATGATAAACTTATTAGGCTGTTAAAACCGAAATATATTGGGCTGTCTTCACGTAAGACTTATTGTGGTGGGCAATTATGTAAGTTAGTGAGTGTTAGTGAGTCTGGAATAAAAATAGTTTAAGAAAGATGGCAACCAAGACACGAGTACTTAGCTGAACCAGTGGGCTGATCAGGAAGGCAACTAAACGCATCGAGAGAGAGAAGATCAGACCCAGTACATAATTCATAAAGTTGCCACGGCTTAAAACACCGTGACAATTAGTGGAGGTCGTACTGGGGAACCATGATCTGTCTCTCCCGTTGTTGCTTTCAAACTCGGCGATTCGGTATACCTTAAGCAGTATTACACACCTCCAGGCTCATCACCTAAACTTACACCCAAGTACACAGGTCCTCATTTGGTTACCGAAATTCGCATGCCTAACATACGTATCAAACTTAACGGCACTAATGAAGAGAAACTCGTTCATTACAACCAGCTTAAAGTAGTCAAATCAATTAAGACTGTCCACAGTGACCGACAAACTCCCGAGACGATTAAATCAAAACAAATTAAAAAGGTCCGCTTTCTAGACACTCATCAGTCGGCCCAAAACCGCTACAACCTTCGCCCCCGACCATAGTCTGTAGTATTTTACTGAGGATAAACACCTTCCCAATTTCTATACTTTGTACTTTTAACCTCTTTTCCTTCAATTTTCTACCTCAAATTTCAACAATTTAATTCACATTTTAAAAGTAACTTGGCTTTAAACTCGCTCTCAGTATCAAGGCAAAAATTTCAACCACTTACAGGCCTCCTCAAACTCGTATTCGACACCGCCCCGACGTTCGATACCACCATCCCGCATGGGCGCTGCATCCACCGATTCTGGCGAAGTTAATAAACCTTACTCACCGACTCACCCAACAACATCCATCTCCTCTCCTATGTCAAACGACGGCGCAATAAGTAACGTTGTCTCAACTCTTCTCACTGAACTGGTTGAAAAAGTTTCTTCTCAGTCACCGGTACATTCGAATTGGATTCATACAGGCAACCAGACTAGTTCTGAAAAACTTTCGCAAAACACCGGCAATAAAACTTTCCCTTCCCGACAGGACTCCACCTACCCCGGCCATGAGCTCGATGAGCGCGTCAAGAACTGGGCCGATCAGGCGGCGACATCCACCAGCAACAACAACATCGAGCCCGTCGCCAGAGAACCGTCACCTGCTCGTTCCAGGCCACACCCGATTCAGTCGGTGGTGTTCACCAGCATCACCGGCTCGGTATCGGACAACTGGACCGCACCGGGGGAGCGCCAGGCAGGCAGGAACCAGTGTTCCCACTGCTGGCGCTTCCACCACATCCGATCTCGGTGCCCAAATCGTCGCGTATCGTTCCAATCAGCTCTGGCAATATACGTCAGGGAGATCACACGCATAAACCACGAGATTCGCCGCGATCTCCCGACGTGGCCAGTGGATTGGAAGGTCCCTAACGTATGGCAACGGTACCGCCACAATTGGCAACCATCACAGGGTTTTCTGGACCTCGAAGACACCATCCTCTCAGAAGCTCATGGGCCAGGCGAGAAAATTTACCAACAATCGCTGTTACCGAAAACGGTATCTAATAAATGGAGGAAGCACCTGCAGCGTCAGCAACAGTATGAAATGGAAAGGGAGATACAACAAAATCAACAACTACAACACCATCAACAACTACAACACCAGCAACAACAGCAACACGAGGCACAACAGCAACACGAGGCACAACAGCAACACGAGGCACAACAGCAACACGAGGCACAACAGCAACACCATGCACATCTCCAACACCATCAACAGCAACATCAGGCAATTCAGCAACACGAGCAACAGCCACAACCTCAACAAGCAGACGACCTGAAATATCAAGTGGGCGTTCTCACTCAAAAGACCAAATTGATGTATCAAGCAGCCCAACAGCACATACGGGAACAGCAGAAGCAATTAGAAGCAGAAGTAAAACAGCGAGAAACCGACCGACATCAATTCGAGACGTACGTCGAACAACAACAAAAACAGCAACAACAACTACAACGTCAGCTTCAGCAACAACAACAACAAATTCTGAACTTACAGCAACAATTACGCTCTATGCCGTCAGCAGCTACACCGCCAATTTCACCGACACCACCTACGCTGGCTCAGCCTACAACTGCTCAGCCAACAGCTCTCCATCTCCTGCCGCCTGGCACATCCAACCCGTGGGCGACACAGGTGCAGCAGTATATTCAGTTGGCACAGATGGCGATGGCGCAAGCTAACAACGAAAGCGCCCTAATGCCCCCCTTTACCATCCCGCCGGCAGCACCACCGCCCGTCGCATCGGATTCGAACTCAGGTTTGTTGCAACCTTCGGCTAAAAAGCCAAAAAATGGCTCCATCGGTTCAATTTCTGGCTCACCTGATCCAAACAAAGCAATCCAATCACTGATCTCTCAACTCCGAAACCCTAAGATACTGGCACAAAATTGCCAGATTCACGTTGTTTACGACAAGTTAGATCAGAAGGCCCTGGAACTTTTGGGCATTGACGATGTTTTTTACACGGCAACTATCAGGCGATCCAAACACAACGAAGAGCGTTCCACTCGGAATCCTCAAGCTGGTTGTAATGTGCTCCAATTTTCTAATTTACAGCAAGGCGCAATGTACCATGGCAACTTCCACATTGATATCCCATCGCACTCTTTTAAATCTCGAAATTTCTCATGGTCAACAGTGGTGTTGCCCTAAATAACTTTGTTTTGGCGATTACTCATGTTCATCCGGCGGACCTGAACACTGGTTTACACCACCTTCACTGGCATTCCATTCATTACCGGCAACTTTTCATGGGCGACTCAAACATAATGTATCAAACAATTTGTTTCACCATTTTGTCTTATGTTTACATATCAAATCTATTTCACTCCTCTGCCGGATTCACTATCCTATATTTTATGTTTGCATGTCCCACTATTTTGTCTGCTTTACTATAACGAACTTCATAGTTGCAGGCCAAGGCACTCACTAACGCATCATTTGGAAATAATCAAATAACACTCCACAAATAATTAGTTTCACTATTTTACATGTTACACATTATATTGGCATGTACATACACTCAGTTATCAAAGCACTATTTTCACTTTGCTAAGTTGACACGTCTCAAACACACCCAGGAAAATAATCAACTCCCTATACCGGTAACTCACTAATCAATATCACTATACTGGTAACTCACTATACTAATAACTCTCTAATCAGCACTACTACATTACTAATCTACTAATCAACATTGCTGTGTACTTGTAAGCTACCAATCAACATTACTGGTGTGACAACTGATTAACTCCAAATTCACTTACTAAACTCACTCACTTAACTAATATCACTTACACAACTCACTTAACCAACACTAACACTACATTTTAGACATGTCAATAGGTGTTTTAAAATTTTTTTTTTGCAATTCCAAAAAAAAAAAAAATTAAAATTTAATAAATTAAAATTTAATAAATTAAAAAAAAAAATAATAATAAAAATAAATCATCCCGGTCTATTTAGCAAACAACAACAAATTCTTGTACATCCTCAAATTTCTATATTTTGTTCTCACATCCGGTTCTTCGATAAAAAATATCTAATTTTGAAGCAGCCCAGCCCATTGTTATCTCTCGTTATTTCATGCATAGCCATTTGTTTAACTCCAGGCTCCGGTACAACGCCTCGACCAACCTGTTCATACATGCCATCCATCTCAACCTCGGAACATCCCCAGTCATGACATCACCATCGGCGCCACTCGCTCACATCAATGCAGTCACTATATCACATATCACACTCACAATCGATCAACATCACCGGCTCACTCTACGATCACTCGTACCATCGGCATTCACTCTCTCTTCGGATCATCTTGTCATGCACCACCATCGACATCAAAAATTTTCCGACTGATCAACATCTCTCTTCGCCGAAACACCTTACCATATAACCATCTCAACAACCACCGTACAACATCGAATGACTGCATATCGATATTCATGTTTGATTGTCTTAACTATGGCAAATTGCCTTTGATTGACTACATTTCTCATAATTCAAAAAACGAGGGCGTTTTTCTTCCAAACTCCGGCATGTGTGACGGGCGGCGTAACCGCGGGTAATGATTAGTGTGATTATGTCATGTATTATGCTTTACTAACATAATTATTTGTATGATTGGTGTATTTTGTATGTGCACTGTAAGTATGACTGCTATGTCTGACTGCGTGATTGTTTGTATGATTGCTATGATCCACTTATTATATGCACCTTGTATTTGGTGACACCTTGTATTATTATTCACCTTGTACATATGTTTTGTCTACCATTATTCCGTGTTTCATCGGTGATTGGGCGACGTTCATTGGGACTCCGCCTCCCGGTCACTGATGTATTTTGGGGTACGGATACAGTCGGGATAGTCAGTCTGTTCTGGTGTTAGATAGAGTTGGATTCTGATTCACTGGCTTCAGTTAACATGTAAAACCCAGACTGGCTCCCGGCGACTTACACACACTGGCTCATTTAAAAGTATCTTATTATGTAATGTAATTTGTGTATTTGGCGATTACTAACACCCGGCCACCTGGCCATTTATGATAAACTTATTAGGCTGTTAAAACCGAAATATATTGGGCTGTCTTCACGTAAGACTTATTGTGGTGGGCAATTATGTAAGTTAGTGAGTGTTAGTGAGTCTGGAATAAAAATAGTTTAAGAAAGATGGCAACCAAGACACGAGTACTTAGCTGAACCAGTGGGCTGATCAGGAAGGCAACTAAACGCATCGAGAGAGAGAAGATCAGACCCAGTACATAATTCATAAAGTTGCCACGGCTTAAAACACCGTGACACACTCACTCATTCACTCACTCACTCACTCACTCACTCACTCACTCACTCACTCGCTCACTCACTCACTCACTCACTCACTCACTCACTCACTCACTCACTCACTCACTCACTCACTCACTCACTCACTCACTCACTCACTCACTCACTCACTCACTCACTCACTCACTCACTCACTCACTCACTCACTCATTCATTCACTCACTCACTCACTCACTCACTCACTCACTCACTCACTCACTCACTGATTCAGTCAATCCGTAACTCATAATACCACTCTTCTTTCTGTACTCCTGCCAAAGTATGTGTAACCAATGTGTTCTTCGAGCATGCCACTCATTCCCGAGGCTATAATTGCTGGCTTGCCTTGGTTTCCGTAAGAGGAAAACGGTAAGGGGCTGGAATAATTGCACATGAATAATGAACGGCATGGCCTTCGACCATATGATCTACATGTGATGGTTGTTTATTCAAGTTCGATAACACAAACTCACTGAATTCGCCACACCCTCCACTTAAAACCATCAAGGGTCACAAAAATGCAAAATACATACATGAAAATTCTTCATTTCTTTAGTATTAAGTTTTGACACTTCTAATACAGTGCCTTTCTACATGTTGACTAGGTAAAAATAAGGTACGTAAATATTACGTGTTAAGAGGCTGTCCACGTAACCGGCGACCATCGTGGGAACATGGTCCGTTCCGAAAAAAAATTTTATTTCATGAATCGATAGTCTATAGTGTGGATAAGAAAAGCCCAAAACAGTTTTTGTCGATCGGTTCTAAAATTCGAGTTATGACATCAAACGTAACATCAGGTCGACGTGTGGTTTGAAAACTGGAAAAACCGTTTTTTTCAAAAAATTTGTAACAACCATTCACCTATGAAGCTAAAATTCACTACACATATGTAAAATAGGACGAGAAATCGAATGGTGATATTAATTTTTTTATAGAACCGAGCAATTTTACGAAAATCGAAAAAAACGATTTTTTGACTTTCGACTTTTTGAGTCATTTTCATGAATTTTTTTCGCCTATCAAATAATGGCATTCGGATACTCTCTGAAACAGAGGCTACCACCATAGGCTATCGATAGATACCAGTGTCAATGCCACTGACTGGGGGGCCAAAAAAATCACTACCTCAAACATGGAAATTTCGAAAATTTCGATTTTGTACATTTTCTGGAATTTCTCGCTGTGCATACGTTCTAAAAAGCCTAGAAAACACTTGAATAGTTGGAATGAAGTGTAGAATCAAATTAATTTTTTAGTTTTCATATTTGATCAAGTTCTGCAGAAAAATCGTCGATTTTAGTTTTTCGGATTTTTTCGAATTTTTTATTTTTCACATATTTTCTTTCACAACTCAAGCTATACAAAAAATGGCATTCGGATACTCTGTGGAAGTTTAGTCACTACCTTAGGCTATCGAACCATATCAATGTCAACTGCACCGACTGGGGGGCAAAAAAAATTTCAGCCTCAAAGTTGAAAATTCCGGAAAATTGGAGATTCCTTAATTCTGGAATTATTCGCTATGTATTCATTTTAGGAAGCCATAAGAACACGTGTAGAATCAGATTATGTTGTATGTTTTATTATCATACGGCAGTGTTAAAAAAATCGTCCATTTTAACTTTTATATTTTTTTCATTTTTTATTGCTTTGAAATTTTTTGTACTCAAGTCAAGCTACACAAAAAATGGCATTTGGATACTCTGTGGAATATTAGCCACTAACATAGGTGATCAAAACATCAACTTGAACAGCACCGACTGAGAGACCAAGAAAATTTCAGCTTATACTGAAAATTTCCCAAAAATTTAAATTTTCTTCGTTCTAGAATTCGATATGAAAGCTACAAAACAGAAGATAAAACTAAATATGGGTAAACGTGAGTTTTTATCATCTGAATATTCTCAAATGTCGACATTTTTTGTTTTTTTTTCGGGTCACATCATCGAAGATTGAACCAAACCGATTAGTACGCTGGCAACCTATAATAAGTAAATGAGGTAAAATTTCCGGTTTATTCAGATCATATAGACACAAATAAGACACAAGACACAAATAAAATAACACAAATTTTTAAGATCAACTCTTACATTCAAATATAATCTTTAAACCATCTATTTAATATTATTCTAGGTTTCAGCTATTAAGGGGTGTTGACCGTCAAATGCAGCTCAAACTATATTACCGACAATGCAATTATTTATCGTGAAGAGCAATGTTACAAGTTTCAACTTAATCAGTTGACTTTGAAAAGGCGGTGATTAGGGACTTCATGACACAACATGCTCGAACACGAAAAACATGTATTTCACGTTACCTGTTCTTCTGCGAATTCATTTATAAAGGCACTGGAAATAAAGTGATATGAATGCATCTTCAAATCGCTAAAGTATGATGAATGCGACATTGAGTTAGTACGAGAGTTTATGAAATCATTTGCGTAAAATGAACACTATAGTTTATCCAAAGTCCCTATACGCTGTCATCTTGCTTAGTATGTATATTACGCTGACCTCTCAATATGTAGCTAAACACTGTTCAGAACAATAAACCAGCGGTTTTTTAAGTTGTCTTCTCAACCGTTTGTTATAAACTCTTTGTGTTTTACGTTATGACTTTCTCGAACGCAAACATCGCGAATAAAATAACAAATGTTCCATTTCTCGAAGTCTTCGACTTTGAGGCTCAATGTGAAATTAGATCTTGAAAATCACGAAGTGCTATTTTCTTTGTGTCTTCATACGGTCTGAAGTAACCAGAAAGGGGACCTTATTTACTTATTATAGGTTGCCAGCTTAATATTTGGTACTTTTCAGTCATTTACGAACTAATCAATCTTCGATGATAAAAACTCACGTTTACCCATGTTTGGTTAATTTTTCTGTTTTGTAGCTTCCGAGAACGCATTCATAGCGAAAAACTCCAGAACGAAGAAAATTTCAATTTTGGGGGAAATTTCCAGTAGTTAAGCTGAAATTTTCTTGGCCTCTCGGTGCTGTTCAAATTAATATGTTTTGATCACCTAAGTTAGTGACTAATATTCCACAGAGTATCCAAATGCCATTTTTTCATTTTTTGTATAGCTTGACTTGAGTACAAAAAATTTCAAAGAAATAAAAAATGAAAAAAATATAAAAGTTAAAATGGACGATTTTTTTAACACTGCCGTATGATAATAAAACATACAACATAATCGGGTTCTACAGTCGATTTCATCCATTCATGTGTTTTTATGGCTTCCTAAAATGAATACATAGCGAATAATTCCAGAATTAAGGGAACTCCAATTTTTCGGAATTTTCAACTTTGAGGCTGAATTTTTTTTGCCCCCCAGTCGGTGCAGTTGACATTGATATGGTTCGATAGCCTAAGGTAGTGACTAAACTTCCACAGAGTATCCGAATGCCATTTTTATAGCTTGAGTTGTGAAAGAAAATATGTGAAAAATAAAAAATTCAAAAAAATCCGAAAAACGAAAATCGACGATTTTTCTGCAGAACCTGATCAAATATGAAAACTAACAAATTAATTTGATTCTACACTTCATTCCCACT
>CAXIWR010000049.1:0-136000 GCA_964036265.1 Daptonema setosum | reverse complement strand
TGCAGACGACTGAAAATTACGGTATTTGGAACCCTAAAACTGGCATGTGCCATTATATGGGTTCCATTAAAAAAACTTTTCGGCAGTTTGAACATGTTCCTAGGTCAATTCGACCACGCTCTACACGATGGAAGTGAGTTTTTGCCGATCCGAGTTTGCTATCGTGAGATATAAGCCGATAAAGCCTGTTTTTGGCTAATTTTGAACCCTTTCCGTGGAACCCGTGACCAGTGTACCACATGTGCCACGAATGACTTAGGGTCGAAACTTCAAGCTAGTTGGGTCCAGTTGGTGGTTTGCAACTAGGATGTTGTAGAATTTACCGAAAAAATGTTTCCAGGCACGTGCCCTGCAGACGACTGAAAAATACGATATTTGGGACACTAAAACTGGCATGTGCCATTATATGGGTTCCATTAAAAAAACTTTTCGGCAATTTGAACATGTTCCTAGGTCAATTCGACCACGCTCTACACGATGGAAGTGAGTTTTTGCCGATCCGAGTTTGCTATCGTGAGATATAAGCCGATAAAGCCTGTTTTTGGCTAATTATGAACCAAATTCCGTGGAACCCGTGACCAGTGTACCACATGTGCCACGAATGACTTAGGGTCGAAAATTCAAGCTAGTTGGGTTCAGTTGGTGGTTTGCAACTAGGATGTTGTAGAATTTACCGAAAAAATGTTTCCAGGCACGTGCCCTGCAGACGACTGAAAATTACGGTATTTGGGACCCTAAAACTGGCATGTGCCATTATATGGGTTCCATTAAAAAAACTTTTCGGCAGTTTGAACATGTTCCTAGGTCAATTCGACCACGCTCTACACGATGGAAGTGAGTTTTTGCCAATCCGAGTTTGCTATCGTGAGATATAAGCCGATAAAGCCTGTTTTTGGCTAATTTTGAACCCTTTCCGTGGAACCCGTGACCAGTGTACCACATGTGCCACGAATGACTTAGGGTCGAAAATTCAAGCTAGTTGGGTCCAGTTGGTGGTTTGCAACTAGGATGTTGTAGAATTTACCGAAAAAATGTTTCCAGGCACGTGCCCTGCAGACGACTGAAAAATACGATATTTGGGACACTAAAACTGGCATGTGCCATTATATGGGTTCCATTAAAAAAACTTTTCGGCAATTTGAACATGTTCCTAGGTCAATTCGACCACGCTCTACACGATGGAAGTGAGTTTTTGCCGATCCGAGTTTGCTATCGTGAGATATAAGCCGATAAAGCCTGTTTTGGCTAATTATGAACCCTTTCCGTGGAACCCGTGACCAGTGTACCACATGTGCCACGAATGACTTAGGGTCGAAAATTCAAGCTAGTTGGGTCCAGTTGGTGGTTTGCAACTAGGATGTTGTAGAATTTACCGAAAAAATGTTTCCAGGCACGTGCCCTGCAGACGACTGAAAATTACGGTATTTGGGACCCTAAAACTGGCATGTGCCATTATATGGGTTCCATTAAAAAAAAACTTTTCAGCAGTTTGAACATGTTCCTAGGTCAATTCGACCACGCTCTACACGATGGAAGTGAGTTTTTGCCGATCCGAGTTTGCTATCGTGAGATATAAGCCGATAAAGCCTGTTTTTGGCTAATTATGAACCCTTTCCGTGGAACCCGTGACCAGTGTACCACATGTGCCACGAATGACTTAGGGTCGAAAATTCAAGCTAGTTGGGTCCAGTTGGTGGTTTGCAACTAGGATGTTGTAGAATTTACCGAAAAAATGTTTCCAGGCACGTGCCCTGCAGACGACTGAAAATTACGGTATTTGGGACCCTAAAACTGGCATGTGCCATTATATGGGTTCCATTAAAAAAACTTTTCGGCAGTTTGAACATGTTCCTAGGTCAATTCGACTACGCTCTACACGATGGAAGTGAGTTTTTGCCGATCCGAGTTCGCTATCGTGAGATATAAGCCGATAAAGCCTGTTTTTGGCTAATTTTGAACCCTTTCCGTGGAACCCGTGACCAGTGTATCACATGTGCCACGAATGACTTAGGGTCGAAAATTCAAGCTAGTTGGGTCCAGTTGGTGGTTTGCAACTAGGATGTTGTAGAATTTACCGAAAAAATGTTTCCAGGCACGTGCCCTGCAGACGACTGAAAATTACGGTATTTGGGACCCTAAAACTGGCATGTGCCATTATATGGGTTCCATTAAAAAAACTTTTCGGCAGTTTGAACATGTTCCTAGGTCAATTTGACCACGCTCTACACGATGGAAGTGAGTTTTTGCCGATCCGAGTTTGCTATCGTGAGATATAAGCCGATAAAGCCTGTTTTTGGCTAATTATGAACCCTTACCGTGGAACCCGTGACCAGTGTACCACATGTGCCACGAATGACTTAGGGTCGAAAATTCAAGCTAGTTGGGTCCAGTTGGTGGTTTTCAACTAGGATGTTGTAGAATTTACCGAAAAAATGTTTCCAGGCACGTGCCCTGCAGACGACTGAAAATTACGGTATTTGGGACCCTAAAACTGGCATGTGCCATTATATGGGTTCCATTAAAAAAACTTTTCGGCAGTTTGAACATGTTCCTAGGTCAATTCGACCACGCTCTACACGATGGAAGTGAGTTTTTGCCGATCCGAGTTTGCTATCGTGAGATATAAGCCGATAAAGCCTGTTTTTGGCTAATTATGAACCCTTTCCGTGGAACCCGTGAACCACATGTGCCACGAATGACTTAGGGTCGAAAATTCAAGCTAGTTGGGTCCAGTTGGTGGTTTGCAACTAGGATGTTGTAGAATTTACCGAAAAAATGTTTCCAGGCACGTGCCCTGCAGACGACTGAAAATTACGGTATTTGGGACCCTAAAACTGGCATGTGCCATTATATGGGTTCCATTAAAAAAACTTTTCGGCAGTTTGGACATGTTCCTAGGTCAATTCGACCACGCTCTACACGATGGAAGGGAGTTTTTGCCGATCCGAGTTTGCTATCGTGAGATATAAGCCGATAAAGCCTGGTTTTGGCTAATTATGAACCCTTTCCGTGGAACCCGTGACCAGTGTACCACATGTGCCACGAATGACTTAGGGTCGAAAATTCAAGCTAGTTGGGTCCAGTTGGTGGTTTGCAACTAGGATGTTGTAGAATTTACCGAAAAAAATGTTTCCAGGCACGTGCCCTGCAGACGACTGAAAATTACGGTATTTGGGACCCTAAAACTGGCATGTGCCATTATATGGGTTCCATTAAAAAAACTTTTCGGCAATTTGAACATGTTCCTAGGTCAATTCGACCACGCTCTACACGATGGAAGTGAGTTTTTGCCGATCCGAGTTTGCTATCGTGAGATATAAGCCGATAAAGCCTGTTTTTGGCTAATTATGAACCCTTTCCGTGGAACCCGTGACCAGTGTACCACATGTGCCACGAATGACTTAGGGTCGAAAATTCAAGCTAGTTGGGTCCAGTTGGTGGTTCGCAACTAGGATGTTGTAGAATTTACCGAAAAATTTTTCCAGGCACGTGCCCTGCAGACGACTGAAAATTACGGTATTTGGGGCCCTAAAACTGGCATGTGCCATTATATGGGTTCCATTAAAAAAACTTTCGGCAGTTTGAACATGTTCCTAGGTCACTTCGATCACGTTCTACACGATGGAAGTGAGTTTTTGCCGATCCGAGTTTGCTATCGTGAGATATAAGCCGATAAAGCCTGTTTTTGGCTAATTTTGAACCCTTTCCGTGGAACCCGTGACCAGTGTACCACATGTGCCACGAATGACTTAGGGTCGAAAATTCAAGCTAGTTGGGTCCAGTTGGTGGTTTGCAACTAGGATGTTGTAGAATTTACCGAAAAAAATGTTTCCAGGCACGTGCCCTGCAGACGACTGAAAAATACGATATTTGGGACACTAAAACTGGCATGTGCCATTATATGGGTTCCATTAAAAAAACTTTTCGGCAATTTGAACATGTTCCTAGGTCAATTCGACCACGCTCTACACGATGGAAGTGAGTTTTTGCCGATCCGAGTTTGCTATCGTGAGATATAAGCCGATAAAGCCTGTTTTTGGCTAATTATGAACCCTTTCCGTGGAACCCGTGACCAGTGTACCACATGTGCCACGAATGACTTAGGGTCGAAAATTCAAGCTAGTTGGGTCCAGTTGGTGGTTCGCAACTAGGATGTTGTAGAATTTACCGAAAAATTTTTCCAGGCACGTGCCCTGCAGACGACTGAAAATTACGGTATTTGGGGCCCTAAAACTGGCATGTGCCATTATATGGGTTCCATTAAAAAAACTTTCGGCAGTTTGAACATGTTCCTAGGTCACTTCGATCACGTTCTACACGATGGAAGTGAGTTTTTGCCGATCCGAGTTTGCTATCGTGAGATATAAGCCGATAAAGCCTGTTTTTGGCTAATTTTGAACCCTTTCCGTGGAACCCGTGACCAGTGTACCACATGTGCCACGAATGACTTAGGGTCGAAAATTCAAGCTAGTTGGGTCCAGTTGGTGGTTTGCAACTAGGATGTTGTAGAATTTACCGAAAAAATGTTTCCAGGCACGTGCCCTGCAGACGACTGAAAATTACGGTATTTGGGACCCTAAAACTGGCATGTGCCATTATATGGGTTCCATTAAAAAAACTTTTCGGCAGTTTGAACATGTTCCTAGGTCAATTCGACCACGCTCTACACGATGGAAGTGAGTTTTTGCCGATCCGAGTTTGCTATCGTGAGATATAAGCCGATAAAGCCTGTTTTTGGCTAATTATGAACCCTTTCCGTGGAACCCGTGACCAGTGTACCACATGTGCCACGAATGACTTAGGGTCGAAAATTCAAGCTAGTTGGGTCCAGTTGGTGGTTTGCAACTAGGATGTTGTAGAATTTACCGAAAAAATGTTTCCAGGCACGTGCCCTGCAGACGACTGAAAATTACGGTATTTGGGACATTAAAACTGGCATGTGCCATTATATGGGTTCCATTAAAAAAACTTTTCGGCAGTTTGAACATGTTCCTAGGTCAATTCGACCACGCTCTACACGATGGAAGTGAGTTTTTGCCGATCCGAGTTTGCTATCGTGAGATATAAGCCGATAAAGCCTGTTTTTGGCTAATTATGAACCCTTTCCGTGGAACCCGTGACCAGTGTACCACATGTGCCACGAATGACTTAGGGTCAAAAATTCAAGCTAGTTGGGTCCAGTTGGTGGTTTGCAACTAGGATGTTGTAGAATTTACCGAAAAAATGTTTCCAGGCACGTGCCCTGCAGACGACTGAAAATTACGGTATTTGGGACCCTAAAACTGGCATGTGCCATTATATGGGTTCCATTAAAAAAACTTTTCGGCAGTTTGAACATGTTCCTAGGTCAATTCGACCACGCTCTACACGATGGAAGTGAGTTTTTGCCGATCCGAGTTTGCTATCGTGAGATATAAGCCGATAAAGCCTGTTTTTGGCTAATTATGAACCCTTTCCGTGGAACCCGTGACCAGTGTACCACATGTGCCACGAATGACTTAGGGTCGAAAATTCAAGCTAGTTGGGTCCAGTTGGTGGTTTGCAACTAGGATGTTGTAGAATTTACCGAAAAAATGTTTCCAGGCACGTGCCCTGCAGACGACTGAAAATTACGGTATTTGGGACCCTAAAACTGGCATGTGCCATTATATGGGTTCCATTAAAAAAACTTTTCGGCAGTTTGAACATGGTCCTAGGTCAATTCGACCACGCTCTACACGATGGAAGTGAGTTTTTGCCGATCCGAGTTCGCTATCGTGAGATATAAGCCGATAAAGCCTGTTTTTGGCTAATTTTGAACCCTTTCCGTGGAACCCGTGACCAGTGTACCACATGTGCCACGAATGACTTAGGGTCGAAATTTCAAGCTAGTTGGGTCCAGTTGGTGGTTTGCAACTAGGATGTTGTAGAATTTACCGAAAAAATGTTTCCAGGCACGTGCCCTGCAGACGACTGAAAATTACGGTATTTGGGACCCTAAAACTGGCATGTGCCATTATATGGGTTCCATTAAAAAAACTTTTCGGCAGTTTGAACATGTTCCTAGGTCAATTCGACCACGCTCTACACGATGGAAGTGAGTTTTTGCCGATCCGAGTTTGCTATCGTGAGATATAAGCCGATAAAGCCTGTTTTTGGCTAATTATGAACCCTTTCCGTGGAACCCGTGACCAGTGTACCACATGTGCCACGAATGACTTAGGGTCGAAAATTCAAGCTAGTTGGGTCCAGTTGGTGGTTTGCAACTAGGATGTTGTAGAATTTACCGAAAAAATGTTTCCAGGCACGTGCCCTGCAGACGACTGAAAATTACGGTATTTGGGACATTAAAACTGGCATGTGCCATTATATGGGTTCCATTAAAAAAACTTTTCGGCAGTTTGAACATGTTCCTAGGTCAATTCGACCACGCTCTACACGATGGAAGTGAGTTTTTGCCGATCCGAGTTTGCTATCGTGAGATATAAGCCGATAAAGCCTGTTTTTGGCTAATTTTGAACCCTTTCCGTGGAACCCGTGACCAGTGTACCACATGTGCCACGAATGACTTAGGGTCGAAAATTCAAGCTAGTTGGGTCCAGTTGGTGGTTTGCAACTAGGATGTTGTAGAATTTACCGAAAAAATGTTTCCAGGCACGTGCCCTGCAGACGACTGAAAATTACGGTATTTGGGACCCTAAAACTGGCATTTGCCATTATATGGGTTCCATTAAAAAAACTTTTCGGCAGTTTGAACATGTTCCTAGGTCAATTCGACCACGCTCTACACGATGGAAGTGAGTTTTTGCCGATCCGAGTTTGCTATCGTGAGATATAAGCCGATAAAGCCTGTTTTTGGCTAATTATGAACCCTTTCCGTGGAACCCGTGACCAGTGTACCACATGTGCCACGAATGATTTAGGGTCGAAAATTCAAGCTAGTTGGGTCCAGTTGGTGGTTTGCAACTAGGATGTTGAAGAATTTACCGAAAAAATGTTTCCAGGCACGTGCCCTGCAGACGACTGAAAATTACGGTATTTGGGACCCTAAAACTGGCATGTGCCATTATATGGGTTCCATTAAAAAAACTTTTCGGCAGTTTGAACATGTTCCTAGGTCAATTCGACCACGCTCTACACGATGGAAGTGAGTTTTTGCCGATCCGAGTTCGCTATCGTGAGATATAAGCCGATAAAGCCTGTTTTTGGCTAATTTTGAACCCTTTCCGTGGAACCCGTGACCAGTGTACCACATGTGCCACGAATGACTTAGGGTCGAAAATTCAAGCTAGTTGGGTCCAGTTGGTGGTTTGCAACTAGGATGTTGTAGAATTTACCGAAAAAATGTTTCCAGGCACGTGCCCTGCAGACGACTGAAAATTACGGTAATTGGGACCCTAGAACTGGCATGTGCCATTATATGGGTTCCATTAAAAAAACTTTTCGGCAGTTTGAACATGTTCCTAGGTCAATTCGACCACGCTCTACACGATGGAAGTGAGTTTTTGCCGATCCGAGTTTGCTATCGTGAGATATAAGCCGATAAAGCCTGTTTTTGGCTAATTATGAACCCTTTCCGTGGAACCCGTGACCAGTGTACCACATGTGCCACGAATGACTTAGGGTCGAAAATTCAAGCTAGTTGGGTCCAGTTGGTGGTTTGCAACTAGGATGTTGTAGAATTTACCGAAAAAATGTTTCCAGGCACGTGCCCTGCAGACGACTGAAAATTACGGTATTTGGGACCCTAAAACTGGCATGTGCCATTATATGGGTTCCATTAAAAAAACTTTTCGGCAATTTGAACATGTTCCTAGGTCAATTCGACCACGCTCTACACGATGGAAGTGAGTTTTTGCCGATCCGAGTTTGCTATCGTGAGATATAAGCCGATAAAGCCTGTTTTTGGCTAATTATGAACCCTTTCCGTGGAACCCGTGACCAGTGTACCACATGTGCCACGAATGACTTAGGGTCGAAAATTCAAGCTAGTTGGGTCCAGTTGGTGGTTTGCAACTAGGATGTTGTAGAATTTACCGAAAAAATGTTTCCAGGCACGTGCCCTGCAGACGACTGAAAATTACGGTATTTGGGACCCTAAAACTGGCATGTGCCATTATATGGGTTCCATTAAAAAAACTTTTCGGCAGTTTGAACATGTTCCTAGGTCAATTCGACCACGCTCTACACGATGGAAGTGAGTTTTTGCCGATCCGAGTTCGCTATCGTGAGATATAAGCCGATAAAGCCTGTTTTTGGCTAATTTTGAACCCTTTCCGTGGAACCCGTGACCAGTGTACCACATGTGCCACGAATGACTTAGGGTCGAAAATTCAAGCTAGTTGGGTCCAGTTGGTGGTTTGCAACTAGGATGTTGTAGAATTTACCGAAAAAATGTTTCCAGGCACGTGCCCTGCAGACGACTGAAAATTACGGTATTTGGGACCCTAAAACTGGCATGTGCCATTATATGGGTTCCATTAAAAAAACTTTTCGGCAGTTTGAACATGTTCCTAGGTCAATTCGACCACGCTCTACACGATGGAAGTGAGTTTTTGCCGATCCGAGTTTGCTATCGTGAGATATAAGCCGATAAAGCCTGTTTTTGGCTAATTATGAACCCTTTCCGTGGAACCCGTGACCAGTGTACCACATGTGCCACGAATGACTTAGGGTCGAAAATTCAAGCTAGTTGGGTCCAGTTGGTGGTTTGCAACTAGGATGTTGTAGAATTTACCGAAAAAATGTTTCCAGGCACGTGCCCTGCAGACGACTGAAAATTACGGTATTTGGGACCCTAAAACTGGCATGTGCCATTATATGGGTTCCATTAAAAAAACTTTTCGGCAGTTTGAACATGTTCCTAGGTCAATTCGACCACGCTCTACACGATGGAAGTGAGTTTTTGCCGATCCGAGTTCGCTATCGTGAGATATAAGCCGATAAAGCCTGTTTTTGGCTAATTATGAACCCTTTCCGTGGAACCCGTGACCAGTGTACCACATGTGCCACGAATGACTTAGGGTCGAAAATTCAAGCTAGTTGGGTCCAGTTGGTGGTTTGCAACTAGGATGTTGTAGAATTTACCGAAAAAATGTTTCCAGGCACGTGCCCTGCAGACGACTGAAAATTACGGTATTTGGGACCCTAAAACTGGCATGTGCCATTATATGGGTTCCATTAAAAAAACTTTTCGGCAATTTGAACATGTTCCTAGGTCAATTCGACCACGCTCTACACGATGGAAGTGAGTTTTTGCCGATCCGAGTTTGCTATCGTGAGATATAAGCCGATAAAGCCTGTTTTTGGCTAATTATGAACCCTTTCCGTGGAACCCGTGACCAGTGTACCACATGTGCCACGAATGACTTAGGGTCGAAAATTCAAGCTAGTTGGGTCCAGTTGGTGGTTTGCAACTAGGATGTTGTAGAATTTACCGAAAAAATGTTTCCAGGCACGTGCCCTGCAGACGACTGAAAATTACGGTATTTGGGACCCTAAAACTGGCATGTGCCATTATATGGGTTCCATTAAAAAAACTTTTCGGCAGTTTGAACATGTTCCTAGGTCAATTCGACCACGCTCTACACGATGGAAGTGAGTTTTTGCCGATCCGAGTTCGCTATCGTGAGATATAAGCCGATAAAGCCTGTTTTTGGCTAATTTTGAACCCTTTCCGTGGAACCCGTGACCAGTGTACCACATGTGCCACGAATGACTTAGGGTCGAAAATTCAAGCTAGTTGGGTCCAGTTGGTGGTTTGCAACTAGGATGTTGTAGAATTTACCGAAAAAATGTTTCCAGGCACGTGCCCTGCAGACGACTGAAAATTACGGTATTTGGGACCCTAAAACTGGCATGTGCCATTATATGGGTTCCATTAAAAAAACTTTTCGGCAGTTTGAACATGTTCCTAGGTCAATTCGACCACGCTCTACACGATGGAAGTGAGTTTTTGCCGATCCGAGTTTGCTATCGTGAGATATAAGCCGATAAAGCCTGTTTTTGGCTAATTATGAACCCTTTCCGTGGAACCCGTGACCAGTGTACCACATGTGCCACGAATGACTTAGGGTCGAAAATTCAAGCTAGTTGGGTCCAGTTGGTGGTTTGCAACTAGGATGTTGTAGAATTTACCGAAAAAATGTTTCCAGGCACGTGCCCTGCAGACGACTGAAAATTACGGTATTTGGGACCCTAAAACTGGCATGTGCCATTATATGGGTTCCATTAAAAAAACTTTTCGGCAGTTTGAACATGTTCCTAGGTCAATTCGACCACGCTCTACACGATGGAAGTGAGTTTTTGCCGATCCGAGTTCGCTATCGTGAGATATAAGCCGATAAAGCCTGTTTTTTGGCTAATTTTGAACCCTTTCCGTGGAACCCGTGACCAGTGTACCACATGTGCCACGAATGACTTAGGGTCGAAAATTCAAGCTAGTTGGGTCCAGTTGGTGGTTTGCAACTAGGATGTTGTAGAATTTACCGAAAAAATGTTTCCAGGCACGTGCCCTGCAGACGACTGAAAATTACGGTATTTGGGACCCTAAAACTGGCATGTGCCATTATATGGGTTCCATTAAAAAAACTTTTCGGCAGTTTGAACATGTTCCTAGGTCAATTCGACCACGCTCTACACGATGGAAGTGAGTTTTTGCCGATCCGAGTTTGCTATCGTGAGATATACGCCGATAAAGCCTGTTTTTGGCTAATTATGAACCCTTTCCGTGGAACCCGTGACCAGTGTACCACATGTGCCACGAATGACTTAGGGTCGAAAATTCAAGCTAGTTGGGTCCAGTTGGTGGTTTGCAACTAGGATGTTGTAGAATTTACCGAAAAAATGTTTCCAGGCACGTGCCCTGCAGACGACTGAAAATTACGGTATTTGGGACCCTAAAACTGGCATGTGCCATTATATGGGTTCCATTAAAAAAACTTTTCGGCAGTTTGAACATGTTCCTAGGTCAATTCGACCACGCTCTACACGACGGAAGTGAGTTTTTGCCGATCCGAGTTCGCTATCGTGAGATATAAGCCGATAAAACCTGTTTTTGGCTAATTTTGAACCCTTTCCGTGGAACCCGTGACCAGTGTACCACATGTGCCACGAATGACTTAGGGTCGAAAATTCAAGCTAGTTGGGTCCAGTTGGTGGTTTGCAACTAGGATGTTGTAGAATTTACCGAAAAAATGTTTCCAGGCACGTGCCCTGCAGACGACTGAAAATTACGGTATTTGGGACCCTAAAACTGGCATGTGCCATTATATGGGTTCCATTAAAAAAACTTTTCGGCAGTTTGAACATGTTCCTAGGTCAATTCGACCACGCTCTACACGATGGAAGTGAGTTTTTGCCGATCCGAGTTTGCTATCGTGAGATATAAGCCGATAAAGCCTGTTTTTGGCTAATTATGAACCCTTTCCGTGGAACCCGTGACCAGTGTACCACATGTGCCACGAATGACTTAGGGTCGAAAATTCAAGCTAGTTGGGTCCAGTTGGTGGTTTGCAACTAGGATGTTGTAGAATTTACCGAAAAAATGTTTCCAGGCACGTGCCCTGCAGACGACTGAAAATTACGGTATTTGGGACCCTAAAACTGGCATATGCCATTATATGGGTTCCATTAAAAAAACTTTTCGGCAGTTTGAACATGTTCCTAGGTCAATTCGACCACGCTCTACACGATGGAAGTGAGTTTTTGCCGATCCGAGTTTGCTATCGTGAGATATAAGCCGATAAAGCCTGTTTTTGGCTAATTATTAACCCTTTCCGTGGAACCCGTGACCAGTGTACCACATGTGCCACGAATGACTTAGGGTCGAAAATTCAAGCTAGTTGGGTCCAGTTGGTGGTTTGCAACTAGAATGTTTTAGAATTTACCGAAAAAATGTTTCCAGGCACGTGCCCTGCAGACGACTGAAAATTACGGTATTTGGGACCCTAAAACTGGCATGTGCCATTATATGGGTTCCATTAAAAAAACTTTTCGGCAGTTTGAACATGTTCCTAGGTCAATTCGACCACGCTCTACACGATGGAAGTGAGTTTTTGCCGATCCGAGTTTGCTATCGTGAGATATACGCCGATAAAGCCAGTTTTTGGCTAATTTTGAACCCTTTCCGTGGAACCCGTGACCAGTGTACCACATGTGCCACGAATGACTTAGGGTCGAAAATTCAAGCTAGTTGGGTCCAGTTGGTGGTTTGCAACTAGGATGTTGTAGAATTTACCGAAAAAATGTTTCCAGGCACGTGCCCTGCAGACGACTGAAAATTACGGTATTTGGGACCCTAAAACTGGCATGTGCCATTATATGGGTTCCATTAAAAAAACTTTTCGGCAGTTTGAACATGTTCCTAGGTCAATTCGACCACGCTCTACACGATGGAAGTGAGTTTTTGCCGATCCGAGTTTGCTATCGTGAGATATAAGCCGATAAAGCCTGTTTTTTGGCTAATTATGAACCCTTTCCGTGGAACCCGTGACCAGTGTACCACATGTGCCACGAATGACTTAGGGTCGAAAATTCAAGCTAGTTGGGTCCAGTTGGTGGTTTGCAACTAGGATGTTGTAGAATTTACCGAAAAAATGTTTCCAGGCACGTGCCCTGCAGACGACTGAAAATTACGGTATTTGGGACCCTAAAACTGGCATGTGCCATTATATGGGTTCCATTAAAAAAACTTTTCGGCAGTTTGAACATGGTCCTAGGTCAATTCGACCACGCTCTACACGATGGAAGTGAGTTTTTGCCGATCCGAGTTCGCTATCGTGAGATATAAGCCGATAAAGCCTGTTTTTGGCTAATTTTGAACCCTTTCCGTGGAACCCGTGACCAGTGTACCACATGTGCCACGAATGACTTAGGGTCGAAAATTCAAGCTAGTTGGGTCCAGTTGGTGGTTTGCAACTAGGATGTTGTAGAATTTACCGAAAAAATGTTTCCAGGCACGTGCCCTGCAGACGACTGAAAATTACGGTATTTGGGACCCTAAAACTGGCATGTGCCATTATATGGGTTCCATTAAAAAAACTTTTCGGCAGTTTGAACATGTTCCTAGGTCAATTCGACCACGCTCTACACGATGGAAGTGAGTTTTTGCCGATCCGAGTTTGCTATCGTGAGATATAAGCCGATAAAGCCTGTTTTTGGCTAATTATGAACCCTTTCCGTGGAACCCGTGACCAGTGTACCACATGTGCCACGAATGACTTAGGGTCGAAAATTCAAGCTAGTTGGGTCCAGTTGGTGGTTTGCAACTAGGATGTTGTAGAATTTACCGAAAAAATGTTTCCAGGCACGTGCCCTGCAGACGACTGAAAATTACGGTATTTGGGACATTAAAACTGGCATGTGCCATTATATGGGTTCCATTAAAAAAACTTTTCGGCAGTTTGAACATGTTCCTAGGTCAATTCGACCACGCTCTACACGATGGAAGTGAGTTTTTGCCGATCCGAGTTTGCTATCGTGAGATATAAGCCGATAAAGCCTGTTTTTGGCTAATTTTGAACCCTTTTCGTGGAACCCGTGACCAGTGTACCACATGTGCCACGAATGACTTAGGGTCGAAAATTCAAGCTAGTTGGGTCCAGTTGGTGGTTTGCAACTAGGATGTTGTAGAATTTACCGAAAAAATGTTTCCAGGCACGTGCCCTGCAGACGACTGAAAATTACGGTATTTGGGACCCTAAAACTGGCATGTGCCATTATATGGGTTCCATTAAAAAAACTTTTCGGCAGTTTGAACATGTTCCTAGGTCAATTCGACCACGCTCTACACGATGGAAGTGAGTTTTTGCCGATCCGAGTTTGCTATCGTGAGATATAAGCCGATAAAGCCTGTTTTTGGCTAATTATGAACCCTTTCCGTGGAACCCGTGACCAGTGTACCACATGTGCCACGAATGATTTAGGGTCGAAAATTCAAGCTAGTTGGGTCCAGTTGGTGGTTTGCAACTAGGATGTTGAAGAATTTACCGAAAAAATGTTTCCAGGCACGTGCCCTGCAGACGACTGAAAATTACGGTATTTGGGACCCTAAAACTGGCATGTGCCATTATATGGGTTCCATTAAAAAAACTTTTCGGCAGTTTGAACATGTTCCTAGGTCAATTCGACCACGCTCTACACGATGGAAGTGAGTTTTTGCCGATCCGAGTTCGCTATCGTGAGATATAAGCCGATAAAGCCTGTTTTTGGCTAATTTTGAACCCTTTCCGTGGAACCCGTGACCAGTGTACCACATGTGCCACGAATGACTTAGGGTCGAAAATTCAAGCTAGTTGGGTCCAGTTGGTGGTTTGCAACTAGGATGTTGTAGAATTTACCGAAAAAATGTTTCCAGGCACGTGCCCTGCAGACGACTGAAAATTACGGTATTTGGGACCCTAAAACTGGCATGTGCCATTATATGGGTTCCATTAAAAAAACTTTTCGGCAGTTTGAACATGTTCCTAGGTCAATTCGACCACGCTCTACACGATGGAAGTGAGTTTTTGCCGATCCGAGTTTGCTATCGTGAGATATAAGCCGATAAAGCCTGTTTTTGGCTAATTATGAACCCTTTCCGTGGAACCCGTGACCAGTGTACCACATGTGCCACGAATGACTTAGGGTCGAAAATTCAAGCTAGTTGGGTCCAGTTGGTGGTTTGCAACTAGGATGTTGTAGAATTTACCGAAAAAATGTTTCCAGGCACGTGCCCTGCAGACGACTGAAAATTACGGTATTTGGGACCCTAAAACTGGCATGTGCCATTATATGGGTTCCATTAAAAAAACTTTTCGGCAGTTTGAACATGTTCCTAGGTCAATTCGACCACGCTCTACACGATGGAAGTGAGTTTTTGCCGATCCGAGTTCGCTATCGTGAGATATAAGCCGATAAAGCCTGTTTTTTGGCTAATTTTGAACCCTTTCCGTGGAACCCGTGACCAGTGTACCACATGTGCCACGAATGACTTAGGGTCGAAAATTCAAGCTAGTTGGGTCCAGTTGGTGGTTTGCAACTAGGATGTTGTAGAATTTACCGAAAAAATGTTTCCAGGCACGTGCCCTGCAGACGACTGAAAATTACGGTATTTGGGACCCTAAAACTGGCATGTGCCATTATATGGGTTCCATTAAAAAAACTTTTCGGCAGTTTGAACATGTTCCTAGGTCAATTCGACCACGCTCTACACGATGGAAGTGAGTTTTTGCCGATCCGAGTTTGCTATCGTGAGATATACGCCGATAAAGCCTGTTTTTGGCTAATTATGAACCCTTTCCGTGGAACCCGTGACCAGTGTACCACATGTGCCACGAATGACTTAGGGTCGAAAATTCAAGCTAGTTGGGTCCAGTTGGTGGTTTGCAACTAGGATGTTGTAGAATTTACCGAAAAAATATTTCCAGGCACGTGCCCTGCAGACGACTGAAAATTACGGTATTTGGGACCCTAAAACTGGCATGTGCCATTATATGGGTTCCATTAAAAAAACTTTTCGGCAGTTTGAACATGTTCCTAGGTCAATTCGACCACGCTCTACACGACGGAAGTGAGTTTTTGCCGATCCGAGTTCGCTATCGTGAGATATAAGCCGATAAAACCTGTTTTTGGCTAATTTTGAACCCTTTCCGTGGAACCCGTGACCAGTGTACCACATGTGCCACGAATGACTTAGGGTCGAAAATTCAAGCTAGTTGGGTCCAGTTGGTGGTTTGCAACTAGGATGTTGTAGAATTTACCGAAAAAATGTTTCCAGGCACGTGCCCTGCAGACGACTGAAAATTACGGTATTTGGGACCCTAAAACTGGCATGTGCCATTATATGGGTTCCATTAAAAAAAACTTTGCGGCAGTTTGAACATGTTCAAAGGTCAATTCGACCACGCTCTACACGATGGAAGTGAGTTTTTGCCGATCCGAGTTTGCTATCGTGAGATATAAGCCGATAAAGCCTGTTTTTGGCTAATTATGAACCCTTTCCGTGGAACCCGTGACCAGTGTACCACATGTGCCACGAATGACTTAGGGTCGAAAATTCAAGCTAGTTGGGTCCAGTTGGTGGTTTGCAACTAGGATGTTGTAGAATTTACCGAAAAAATGTTTCCAGGCACGTGCCCTGCAGACGACTGAAAATTACGGTATTTGGGACCCTAAAACTGGCATATGCCATTATATGGGTTCCATTAAAAAAACTTTTCGGCAGTTTGAACATGTTCCTAGGTCAATTCGACCACGCTCTACACGATGGAAGTGAGTTTTTGCCGATCCGAGTTTGCTATCGTGAGATATAAGCCGATAAAGCCTGTTTTTGGCTAATTATTAACCCTTTCCGTGGAACCCGTGACCAGTGTACCACATGTGCCACGAATGACTTAGGGTCGAAAATTCAAGCTAGTTGGGTCCAGTTGGTGGTTTGCAACTAGGATGTTGTAGAATTTACCGAAAAAATGTTTCCAGGCACGTGCCCTGCAGACGACTGAAAATTACGGTATTTGGGACATTAAAACTGGCATGTGCCATTATATGGGTTCCATTAAAAAAACTTTTCGGCAGTTTGAACATGGTCCTAGGTCAATTCGACCACGCTCTACACGATGGAAGTGAGTTTTTGCCGATCCGAGTTCGCTATCGTGAGATATAAGCCGATAAAGCCTGTTTTTGGCTAATTTTGAACCCGTTCCGTGGAACCCGTGACCAGTGTACCACATGTGCCACGAATGACTTAGGGTCGAAAATTCAAGCTAGTTGGGTCCAGTTGGTGGTTTGCAACTAGGATGTTGTAGAATTTACCGAAAAAATGTTTCCAGGCACGTGCCCTGCAGACGACTGAAAATTACGGTATTTGGGACCCTAAAACTGGCATGTGCCATTATATGGGTTCCATTAAAAAAACTTTTCGGCAGTTTGAACATGTTCCTAGGTCAATTCGACCACGCTCTACACGATGGAAGTGAGTTTTTGCCGATCCGAGTTTGCTATCGTGAGATATAAGCCGATAAAGCCTGTTTTTGGCTAATTATGAACCCGTGACCAGTGTACCACATGTGCCACGAATGACTTAGGGTCGAAAATTCAAGCTAGTTGGGTCCAGTTGGTGGTTTGCAACTAGGATGTTGTAGAATTTACCGAAAAAATGTTTCCAGGCACGTGCCCTGCAGACGACTGAAAATTACGGTATTTGGGACATTAAAACTGGCATGTGCCATTATATGGGTTCCATTAAAAAAACTTTTCGGCAATTTGAACATGTTCCTAGGTCAATTCGACCACGCTCTACACGATGGAAGTGAGTTTTTGCCGATCCGAGTTTGCTATCGTGAGATATAAGCCGATAAAGCCTGTTTTTGGCTAATTATGAACCCTTTCCGTGGAACCCGTGACCAGTGTACCACATGTGCCACGAATGACTTAGGGTCGAAAATTCAAGCTAGTTGGGTCCAGTTGGTGGTTTGCAACTAGGATGTTGTAGAATTTACCGAAAAAATGTTTCCAGGCACGTGCCCTGCAGACGACTGAAAATTACGGTATTTGGGACCCTAAAACTGGCATGTGCCATTATATGGGTTCCATTAAAAAAACTTTTCGGCAGTTTGAACATGTTCCTAGGTCAATTCGACCACGCTCTACACGATGGAAGTGAGTTTTTGCCGATCCGAGTTTGCTATCGTGAGATATAAGCCGATAAAGCCTGTTTTTGGCTAATTATGAACCCTTTCCGTGGAACCCGTGACCAGTGTACCACATGTGCCACGAATGACTTAGGGTCGAAAATTCAAGCTAGTTGGGTCCAGTTGGTGGTTTGCAACTAGGATGTTTTAGAATTTACCGAAAAAATGTTTCCAGGCACGTGCCCTGCAGACGACTGAAAATTACGGTATTTGGGACCCTAAAACTGGCATGTGCCATTATATGGGTTCCATTAAAAAAACTTTTCGGCAGTTTGAACATGTTCCTAGGTCAATTCGACCACGCTCTACACGATGGAAGTGAGTTTTTGCCGATCCGAGTTTGCTATCGTGAGATATACGCCGATAAAGCCTGTTTTTGGCTAATTTTGAACCCTTTCCGTGGAACCCGTGACCAGTGTACCACATGTGCCACGAATGACTTAGGGTCGAAAATTCAAGCTAGTTGGGTCCAGTTGGTGGTTTGCAACTAGGATGTTGTAGAATTTACCGAAAAAATGTTTCCAGGCACGTGCCCTGCAGACGACTGAAAATTACGGTATTTGGGACCCTAAAACTGGCATGTGCCATTATATGGGTTCCATTAAAAAAACTTTTCGGCAGTTTGAACATGTTCCTAGGTCAATTCGACCACGCTCTACACGATGGAAGTGAGTTTTTGCCGATCCGAGTTTGCTATCGTGAGATATAAGCCGATAAAGCCTGTTTTTGGCTAATTATGAACCCTTTCCGTGGAACCCGTGACCAGTGTACCACATGTGCCACGAATGACTTAGGGTCGAAAATTCAAGCTAGTTGGGTCCAGTTGGTGGTTTGCAACTAGGATGTTGTAGAATTTACCGAAAAAATGTTTCCAGGCACGTGCCCTGCAGACGACTGAAAATTACGGTATTTGGGACCCTAAAACTGGCATGTGCCATTATATGGGTTCCATTAAAAAAACTTTTCGGCAGTTTGAACATGTTCCTAGGTCAATTCGACCACGCTCTACACGATGGAAGTGAGTTTTTGCCGATCCGAGTTCGCTATCGTGAGATATAAGCCGATAAAGCCTGTTTTTGGCTAATTTTGAACCCTTTCCGTGGAACCCGTGACCAGTGTACCACATGTGCCACGAATGACTTAGGGTCGAAAATTCAAGCTAGTTGGGTCCAGTTGGTGGTTTGCAACTAGGATGTTGTAGAATTTACCGAAAAAATGTTTCCAGGCACGTGCCCTGCAGACGACTGAAAATTACGGTATTTGGGACCCTAAAACTGGCATGTGCCATTATATGGGTTCCATTAAAAAAACTTTTCGGCAGTTTGAACATGTTCCTAGGTCAATTCGACCACGCTCTACACGATGGAAGTGAGTTTTTGCCAATCCGAGTTTGCTATCGTGAGATATAAGCCGATAAAGCCTGTTTTTGGCTAATTATGAACCCTTTCCGTGGAACCCGTGACCAGTGTACCACATGTGCCACGAATGACTTAGGGTCGAAAATTCAAGCTAGTTGGGTCCAGTTGGTGGTTTGCAACTAGGATTTTGTAGAATTTACCGAAAAAATGTTTCCAGGCACGTGCCCTGCAGACGACTGAAAATTACGGTATTTGGGACATTAAAACTGGCATGTGCCATTATATGGGTTCCATTAAAAAAACTTTTCGGCAATTTGAACATGTTCCTAGGTCAATTCGACCACGCTCTACACGATGGAAGTGAGTTTTTGCCGATCCGAGTTTGCTATCGTGAGATATAAGCCGATAAAGCCTGTTTTTGGCTAATTATGAACCCTTTCCGTGGAACCCGTGACCAGTGTACCACATGTGCCACGAATGACTTAGGGTCGAAAATTCAAGCTAGTTGGGTCCAGTTGGTGGTTTGCAACTAGGATGTTTTAGAATTTACCGAAAAAATGTTTCCAGGCACGTGCCCTGCAGACGACTGAAAATTACGGTATTTGGGACCCTAAAACTGGCATGTGCCATTATATGGGTTCCATTAAAAAAACTTTTCGGCAGTTTGAACATGTTCCTAGGTCAATTCGACCACGCTCTACACGATGGAAGTGAGTTTTTGCCGATCCGAGTTTGCTATCGTGAGATATACGCCGATAAAGCCTGTTTTTGGCTAATTTTGAACCCTTTCCGTGGAACCCGTGACCAGTGTACCACATGTGCCACGAATGACTTAGGGTCGAAAATTCAAGCTAGTTGGGTTCAGTTGGTGGTTTGCAACTAGGATGTTGTAGAATTTACCGAAAAAATGTTTCCAGGCACGTGCCCTGCAGACGACTGAAAATTACGGTATTTGGGACCCTAAAACTGGCATGTGCCATTATATGGGTTCCATTAAAAAAACTTTTCGGCAGTTTGAACATGTTCCTAGGTCAATTCGACCACGCTCTACACGATGGAAGTGAGTTTTTGCCGATCCGAGTTTGCTATCGTGAGATATAAGCCGATAAAGCCTGTTTTTGGCTAATTATGAACCCTTTCCGTGGAACCCGTGACCAGTGTACCACATGTGCCACGAATGACTTAGGGTCGAAAATTCAAGCTAGTTGGGTCCAGTTGGTGGTTTGCAACTAGGATGTTGTAGAATTTACCGAAAAAATGTTTCCAGGCACGTGCCCTGCAGACGACTGAAAATTACGGTATTTGGGACCCTAAAACTGGCATGTGCCATTATATGGGTTTCATTAAAAAAACTTTTCGGCAGTTTGAACATGTTCCTAGGTCAATTCGACCACGCTCTACACGATGGAAGTGAGTTTTTGCCGATCCGAGTTTGCTATCGTGAGATATAAGCCGATAAAGCCTGTTTTTGGCTAATTATGAACCCTTTCCGTGGAACCCGTGACCAGTGTACCACATGTGCCACGAATGACTTAGGGTCGAAAATTCAAGCTAGTTGGGTCCAGTTGGTGGTTTGCAACTAGGATGTTGTAGAATTTACCGAAAAAATGTTTCCAGGCACGTGCCCTGCAGACGACTGAAAATTACGGTATTTGGGACATTAAAACTGGCATGTGCCATTATATGGGTTCCATTAAAAAAACTTTTCGGCAGTTTGAACATGTTCCTAGGTCAATTCGACCACGCTCTACACGATGGAAGTGAGTTTTTGCCGATCCGAGTTTGCTATCGTGAGATATAAGCCGATAAAGCCTGTTTTTGGCTAATTATGAACCCTTTCCGTGGAACCCGTGACCAGTGTACCACATGTGCCACGAATGACTTAGGGTCGAAAATTCAAGCTAGTTGGGTCCAGTTGGTGGTTTGCAACTAGGATGTTTTAGAATTTACCGAAAAAATGTTTCCAGGCACGTGCCCTGCAGACGACTGAAAATTGCGGTATTTGGGACCCTAAAACTGGCATGTGCCATTATATGGGTTCCATTAAAAAAACTTTTCGGCAGTTTGAACATGTTCCTAGGTCAATTCGACCACGCTCGACACGATGGAAGTGAGTTTTTGCCGATCCGAGTTTGCTATCGTGAGATATACGCCGATAAAGCCTGTTTTTGGCTAATTTTGAACCCTTTCCGTGGAACCCGTGACCAGTGTACCACATGTGCCACGAATGACTTAGGGTCGAAAATTCAAGCTAGTTGGGTCCAGTTGGTGGTTTGCAACTAGGATGTTGTAGAATTTACCGAAAAAATGTTTCCAGGCACGTGCCCTGCAGACGACTGAAAATTACGGTATTTGGGACCCTAAAACTGGCATGTGCCATTATATGGGTTCCATTAAAAAACTTTTCGGCAGTTTGAACATGTTCCTAGGTCAATTCGACCACGCTCTACACGATGGAAGTGAGTTTTTGCCGATCCGAGTTTGCTATCGTGAGATATAAGCCGATAAAGCCTGTTTTTGGCTAATTATGAACCCTTTCCGTGGAACCCGTGACCAGTGTACCACATGTGCCACGAATGACTTAGGGTCGAAAATTCAAGCTAGTTGGGTCCAGTTGGTGGTTTGCAACTAGGATGTTGTAGAATTTACCGAAAAAATGTTTCCAGGCACGTGCCCTGCAGACGACTGAAAATTACGGTATTTGGGACCCTAAAACTGGCATGTGCCATTATATGGGTTCCATTAAAAAAAGTTTTCGGCAGTTTGAACATGTTCCTAGGTCAATTCGACCACGCTCTACACGATGGAAGTGAGTTTTTTGCCGATCCGAGTTCGCTATCGTGAGATATAAGCCGATAAAGCCTGTTTTTGGCTAATTTTGAACCCTTTCCGTGGAACCCGTGACCAGTGTACCACATGTGCCACGAATGACTTAGGGTCGAAAATTCAAGCTAGTTGGGTCCAGTTGGTGGTTTGCAACTAGGATGTTGTAGAATTTACCGAAAAAATGTTTCCAGGCACGTGCCCTGCAGACGACTGAAAATTACGGTATTTGGGACCCTAAAACTGGCATGTGCCATTATATGGGTCCCATTAAAAAAACTTTTCGGCAGTTTGAACATGTTCCTAGGTCAATTCGACCACGCTCTACACGATGGAAGTGAGTTTTTGCCGATCCGAGTTTGTTATCGTGAGATATACGCCGATAAAGCCTGTTTTTGGCTAATTTTGAACCCTTTCCGTGGAACCCGTGACCAGTGTACCACATGTGCCACGAATGACTTAGGGTCGAAAATTCAAGCTAGTTGGGTCCAGTTGGTGGTTTGCAACTAGGATGTTGTAGAATTTACCGAAAAAATGTTTCCAGGCACGTGCCCTGCAGACGACTGAAAATTACGGTATTTGGGACCCTAAAACTGGCATGTGCCATTATATGGGTTCCATTAAAAAAACTTTTCGGCAGTTTGAACATGTTCCTAGGTCAATTCGACCACGCTCTACACGATGGAAGTGAGTTTTTGCCGATCCGAGTTTGCTATCGTGAGATATAAGCCGATAAAGCCTGTTTTGGCTAATTATGAACCCTTTCCGTGGAACCCGTGACCAGTGTACCACATGTGCCACGAATGACTTAGGGTCGAAAATTCAAGCTAGTTGGGTCCAGTTGGTGGTTTGCAACTAGGATGTTGTAGAATTTACCGAAAAAATGTTTCCAGGCACTTGCCCTGCAGACGACTGAAAATTACGGTATTTGGGACCCTAAAGCTGGCATGTGCCATTATATGGGTTCCATTAAAAAAACTTTTCGGCAGTTTGAACATGTTCCTAGGTCAATTCGACCACGCTCTACACGATGGAAGTGAGTTTTTGCCGATCCGAGTTCGCTATCGTGAGATATAAGCCGATAAAGCCTGTTTTTGGCTAATTTTGAACCCTTTCCGTGGAACCCGTGACCAGTGTACCACATGTGCCACGAATGACTTAGGGTCGAAAATTCAAGCTAGTTGGGTCCAGTTGGTGGTTTGCAACTAGGATGTTGTAGAATTTACCGAAAAAATGTTTCCAGGCACGTGCCCTGCAGACGACTGAAAATTACGGTATTTGGGACCCTAAAACTGGCATGTGCCATTATATGGGTTCCATTAAAAAAAAACTTTTCGGCAGTTTGAACATGTTCCTAGGTCAATTCGACCACGCTCTACACGATGGAAGTGAGTTTTTTCCGATCCGAGTTTGCTATCGTGAGATATAAGCCGATAAAGCCTGTTTTTGGCTAATTTTGAACCCTTTCCGTGGAACCCGTGACCAGTGTACCACATGTGCCACGAATGACTTAGGGTCGAAAATTCAAGCTAGTTGGGTCCAGTTGGTGGTTTGCAACTAGGATGTTGTAGAATTTACCGAAAAAATGTTTCCAGGCACGTGCCCTGCAGACGACTGAAAAATACGATATTTGGGACACTAAAACTGGCATGTGCCATTATATGGGTTCCATTAAAAAAACTTTTCGGCAATTTGAACATGTTCCTAGGTCAATTCGACCACGCTCTACACGATGGAAGTGAGTTTTTGCCGATCCGAGTTTGCTATCGTGAGATATACGCCGATAAAGCCTGTTTTTGGCTAATTATGAACCCTTTCCGTGGAACCCGTGACCAGTGTACCACATGTGCCACGAATGACTTAGGGTCGAAAATTCAAGCTAGTTGGGTTCAGTTGGTGGTTTGCAACTAGGATGTTGTAGAATTTACCAAAAAAATGTTTCCAGGCACGTGCCCTGCAGACGACTGAAAATTACGGTATTTGGGACCCTAAAACTGGCATGTGCCATTATATGGGTTCCATTAAAAAAACTTTTCGGCAATTTGAACATGTTCCTAGGTCAATTCGACCACGCTCTACACGATGGAAGTGAGTTTTTGCCGATCCGAGGTTGCTATCGTGAGATATAAGCCGATAAAGCCTGTTTCGGCTAATTATGAACCCTTTCCGTGGAACCCGTGACCAGTGTACCACATGTGCCACGAATGACTTAGGGTCGAAAAATTCAAGCTAGTTGGGTCCAGTTGGTGGTTTGCAACTAGGATGTTGTAGAATTTACCGAAAAAATGTTTCCAGGCACGTGCCCTGCAGACGACTGAAAATTACGATATTTGGGACCCTAAAACTGGCATGTGCCATTATATGGGTTCCATTAAAAAAACTTTTCGGCAGTTTGAACATGTTCCTAGGTCAATTCGACCACGCTCTACACGATGGAAGTGAGTTTTTGCCGATCCGAGTTTGCTATCGTGAGATATAAGCCGATAAAGCCTGTTTTTGGCTAATTTTGAACCCTTTCCGTGGAACCCGTGACCAGTGTACCACATGTGCCACGAATGACTTAGGGTCGAAAATTCAAGCTAGTTGGGTCCAGTTGGTGGTTTGCAACTAGGATGTTGTAGAATTTACCGAAAAAATGTTTCCAGGCACGTGCCCTGCAGACGACTGAAAATTATGGTATTTGGGACCCTAAAACTGGCATGTGCCATTATATGGGTTCCATTAAAAAAACTTTTCGGCAGTTTGAACATGTTCCTAGGTCAATTCGACCACGCTCTACACGATGGAAGTGAGTTTTTGCCGATCCGAGTTTGCTATCGTGAGATATAAGCCGATAAAGCCTGTTTTTGGCTAATTATGAACCCTTTCCGTGGAACCCGTGACCAGTGTACCACATGTGCCACGAATGACTTAGGGTCGAAAATTCAAGCTAGTTGGGTCCAGTTGGTGGTTTGCAACTAGGATGTTGTAGAATTTACCGAAAAAATGTTTCCAGGCACGTGCCCTGCAGACGACTGAAAATTACGGTATTTGGGACCCTAAAACTGGCATGTGCCATTATATGGGTTCCATTAAAAAAACTTTTCGGCAATTTGAACATGTTCCTAGGTCAATTCGACCACGCTCTACACGATGGAAGTGAGTTTTTGCCGATCCGAGTTTGCTATCGTGATATATAAGCCGATAAAGCCTGTTTTTGGCTAATTATGAACCCTTTCCGTGGAACCCGTGACCAGTGTACCACATGTGCCACGAATGACTTAGGGTCGAAAATTCAAGCTAGTTGGGTCCAGTTGGTGGTTTGCAACTAGGATGTTGTAGAATTTACCGAAAAAATGTTTCCAGGCACGTGCCCTGCAGACGACTGAAAATTACGGTATTTGGGACCCTAAAACTGGCATGTGCCATTATATGGGTTCCATTAAAAAAACTTTTCGGCAGTTTGAACATGTTCCTAGGTCAATTCGACCACGCTCTACACGATGGAAGTGAGTTTTTGCCGATCCGAGTTTGCTATCGTGAGATATAAGCCGATAAAGCCTGTTTTTGGCTAATTTTGAACCCTTTCCGTGGAACCCGTGACCAGTGTACCACATGTGCCACGAATGACTTAGGGTCGAAAATTCAAGCTAGTTGGGTCCAGTTGGTGGTTTGCAACTAGGATGTTGTAGAATTTACCGAAAAAAATGTTTCCAGGCACGTGCCCTGCAGACGACTGAAAAATACGATATTTGGGACACTAAAACTGGCTTGTGCCATTATATGGGTTCCATTAAAAAAACTTTTCGGCAATTTGAACATGTTCCTAGGTCAATTCGACCACGCTCTACACGATGGAAGTGAGTTTTTGCCGATCCGAGTTTGCTATCGTGAGATATAAGCCGATAAAGCCTGTTTTTTGGCTAATTATGAACCCTTTCCGTGGAACCCGTGACCAGTGTACCACATGTGCCACGAATGACTTAGGGTCGAAAATTCAAGCTAGTTGGGTTCAGTTGGTGGTTTGCAACTAGGATGTTGTAGAATTTACCGAAAAAATGTTTCCAGGCACGTGCCCTGCAGACGACTGAAAATTACGGTATTTGGGACTTTAAAACTGGCATGTGCCATTATATGGGTTCCATTAAAAAAACTTTTCGGCAATTTGAACATGTTCCAAGGTCAATTCGACCACGCTCTACACGATGGAAGTGAGTTTTTGCCGATCCGAGTTTGCTATCGTGAGATATAAGCCGATAAAGCCTGTTTTTGGCTAATTATGAACCCTTTCCGTGGAACCCGTGACCAGTGTACTACATGTGCCACGAATGACTTAGGGTCGAAAATTCAAGCTAGTTGGGTCCAGTTGGTGGTTTGCAACTAGGATGTTTTAGAATTTACCGAAAAAATGTTTCCAGGCACGTGCCCTGCAGACGACTGAAAATTACGGTATTTGGGACCCTAAAACTGGCATGTGCCATTATATGGGTTCCATTAAAAAAAACTTTTCGGCAGTTTGAACATGTTCCTAGGTCAATTCGACCACGCTCTACACGATGGAAGTGAGTTTTTGCCGATCCGAGTTTGCTATCGTGAGATATACGCCGATAAAGCCTGTTTTTGGCTAATTTTGAACCCTTTCCGTGGAACCAGTGACCAGTGTACCACATGTGCCACGAATGACTTAGGGTCGAAAATTCAAGCTAGTTGGGTCCAGTTGGTGGTTTGCAACTAGGATGATGTAGAATTTACCGAAAAAATGTTTCCAGGCACGTGCCCTGCAGACGACTGAAAATTACGGTATTTGGGACCCTAAAACTGGCATGTGCCATTATATGGGTTCCATTAAAAAAACTTTTCGGCAGTTTGAACATGTTCCTAGGTCAATTCGACCACGCTCTACACGATGGAAGTGAGTTTTTGCCGATCCGAGTTTGCTATCGTGAGATATAAGCGATAAAGCCTGTTTTTGGCTAATTATGAACCCTTTCCGTGGAACCCGTGACCAGTGTACCACATGTGCCACGAATGACTTAGGGTCGAAAATTCAAGCTAGTTGGGTCCAGTTGGTGGTTTGCAACTAGGATGTTGTAGAATTTACCGAAAAAATGTTTCCAGGCACGTGCCCTGCAGACGACTGAAAATTACGGTATTTGGGACCCTAAAACTGGCATGTGCCATTATATGGGTTCCATTAAAAAAAGTTTTCGGCAGTTTGAACATGTTCCTAGGTCAATTCGACCACGCTCTACACGATGGAAGTGAGTTTTTGCCGATCCGAGTTCGCTATCGTGAGATATAAGCCGATAAAGCCTGTTTTTGGCTAATTTTGAACCCTTTCCGTGGAACCCGTGACCAGTGTACCACATGTGCCACGAATGACTTAGGGTCGAAAATTCAAGCTAGTTGGGTCCAGTTGGTGGTTTGCAACTAGGATGTTGTAGAATTTACCGAAAAAATGTTTCCAGGCACGTGCCCTGCAGACGACTGAAAATTACGGTATTTGGGACCCTAAAACTGGCATGTGCCATTATATGGGTCCCATTAAAAAAACTTTTCGGCAGTTTGAACATGTTCCTAGGTCAATTCGACCACGCTCTACACGATGGAAGTGAGTTTTTGCCGATCCGAGTTCGCTATCGTGAGATATAAGCCGATAAAGCCTGTTTTTTTGGCTAATTTTGAACCCTTTCCGTGGAACCCGTGACCAGTGTACCACATGTGCCACGAATGACTTAGGGTCGAAAATTCAAGCTAGTTGGGTCCAGTTGGTGGTTTGCAACTAGGATGTTGTAGAATTTACCGAAAAAATGTTTCCAGGCACGTGCCCTGCAGACGACTGAAAATTACGGTATTTGGGACCCTAAAACTGGCATGTGCCATTATAGGGGTTCCATTAAAAAAACTTTTCGGCAGTTTGAACATGTTCCTAGGTCAATTCGACCACGCTCTACACGATGGAAGTGAGTTTTTGCCGATCCGAGTTCGCTATCGTGAGATATAAGCCGATAAAGCCTGTTTTTGGCTAATTTTGAACCCTTTCCGTGGAACCCGTGACCAGTGTACCACATGTGCCACGAATGACTTAGGGTCGAAAATTCAAGCTAGTTGGGTCCAGTTGGTGGTTTGCAACTAGGATGTTGTAGAATTTACCGAAAAAATGTTTCCAGGCACGTGCCCTGCAGACGACTGAAAATTACGGTATTTGGGACCCTAAAACTGGCATGTGCCATTATATGGGTTCCATTAAAAAAACTTTTCGGCAATTTGAACATGTTCCTAGGTCAATTCGACCACGCTCTACACGATGGACGTGAGTTTTTGCCGATCCGAGTTTGCTATCGTGATATATAAGCCGATAAAGCCTGTTTTTGGCTAATTATGAACCCTTTCCGTGGAACCCGTGACCAGTGTACCACATGTGCCACGAATGACTTAGGGTCGAAAATTCAAGCTAGTTGGGTCCAGTTGGTGGTTTGCAACTAGGATGTTGTAGAATTTACCGAAAAAATGTTTCCAGGCACGTGCCCTGCAGACGACTGAAAATTACGGTATTTGGGACCCTAAAACTGGCATGTGCCATTATATGGGTTCCATTAAAAAAACTTTTCGGCAGTTTGAACATGTTCCTAGGTCAATTCGACCACGCTCTACACGATGGAAGTGAGTTTTTGCCGATCCGAGTTTGCTATCGTGAGATATAAGCCGATAAAGCCTGTTTTTGGCTAATTTTGAACCCTTTCCGTGGAACCCGTGACCAGTGTACCACATGTGCCACGAATGACTTAGGGTCGAAACTTCAAGCTAGTTGGGTCCAGTTGGTGGTTTGCAACTAGGATGTTGTAGAATTTACCGAAAAAATGTTTCCAGGCACGTGCCCTGCAGACGACTGAAAAATACGATATTTGGGACACTAAAACTGGCATGTGCCATTATATGGGTTCCATTAAAAAAACTTTTCGGCAATTTGAACATGTTCCTAGGTCAATTCGACCACGCTCTACACGATGGAAGTGAGTTTTTGCCGATCCGAGTTTGCTATCGTGAGATATAAGCCGATAAAGCCTGTTTTTGGCTAATAATGAACCCTTTCCGTGGAACCCGTGACCAGTGTACCACATGTGCCACGAATGACTTAGGGTCGAAAATTCAAGCTAGTTGGGTTCAGTTGGTGGTTTGCAACTAGGATGTTGTAGAATTTACCGAAAAAATGTTTCCAGGCACGTGCCCTGCAGACGACTGAAAATTACGGTATTTGGGACCCTAAAACTGGCATGTGCCATTATATGGGTTCCATTAAAAAAACTTTTCGGCAGTTTGAACATGTTCCTAGGTCAATTCGACCACGCTCTACACGATGGAAGTGAGTTTTTGCCGATCCGAGTTTGCTATCGTGAGATATAAGCCGATAAAGCCTGTTTTTGGCTAATTTTGAACCCTTTCCGTGGAACCCGTGACCAGTGTACCACATGTGCCACGAATGACTTAGGGTCGAAAATTCAAGCTAGTTGGGTCCAGTTGGTGGTTTGCAACTAGGATGTTGTAGAATTTACCGAAAAAATGTTTCCAGGCACGTGCCCTGCAGACGACTGAAAAATACGATATTTGGGACACTAAAACTGGCATGTGCCATTATATGGGTTCCATTAAAAAAACTTTTCGGCAATTTGAACATGTTCCTAGGTCAATTCGACCACGCTCTACACGATGGAAGTGAGTTTTTGCCGATCCGAGTTTGCTATCGTGAGATATAAGCCGATAAAGCCTGTTTTGGCTAATTATGAACCCTTTCCGTGGAACCCGTGACCAGTGTACCACATGTGCCACGAATGACTTAGGGTCGAAAATTCAAGCTAGTTGGGTCCAGTTGGTGGTTTGCAACTAGGATGTTGTAGAATTTACCGAAAAAATGTTTCCAGGCACGTGCCCTGCAGACGACTGAAAATTACGGTATTTGGGACCCTAAAACTGGCATGTGCCATTATATGGGTTCCATTAAAAAAACTTTTCGGCAGTTTGAACATGTTCCTAGGTCAATTCGACCACGCTCTACACGATGGAAGTGAGTTTTTGCCGATCCGAGTTCGCTATCGTGAGATATAAGCCGATAAAGCCTGTTTTTGGCTAATTTTGAACCCTTTCCGTGGAACCCGTGACCAGTGTACCACATGTGCCACGAATGACTTAGGGTCGAAAATTCAAGCTAGTTGGGTCCAGTTGGTGGTTTGCAACTAGGATGTTGTAGAATTTACCGAAAAAATGTTTCCAGGCACGTGCCCTGCAGACGACTGAAAATTACGGTATTTGGGACCCTAAAACTGGCATGTGCCATTATATGGGTTCCATTAAAAAAACTTTTCGGCAGTTTGAACATGTTCCTAGGTCAATTCGACCACGCTCTACACGATGGAAGTGAGTTTTTGCCGATCCGAGTTTGCTATCGTGAGATATAACCCGACAAAGCCTGTTTTTGGCTAATTATGAACCCTTTCCGTGGAACCCGTGACCAGTGTACCACATGTGCCACGAATGACTTAGGGTCGAAAATTTAAGCTAGTTGGGTCCAGTTGGTGGTTTGCAACTAGGATGTTGTAGAATTTACCGAAAAAATGTTTCCAGGCACGTGCCCTGCAGACGACTGAAAATTACGGTATTTGGGACCCTAAAACTGGCATGTGCCATTATATGGGTTCCATTAAAAAAACTTTTCGGCAGTTTGAACATGTTCCCAGGTCAATTCGACCACGCTCTACACGATGGAAGTGAGTTTTTGCCGATCCGAGTTTGCTATCGTGAGATATAAGCCGATAAAGCCTGTTTTTGGCTAATTATGAACCCTTTCCGTGGAACCCGTGACCAGTGTACCACATGTGCCACGAATGACTTAGGGTCGAAAATTCAAGCTAGTTGGGTCCAGTTGGTGGTTTGCAACTAGGATGTTGTAGAACTTACCGAAAAAATGTTTCCAGGCACGTGCCCTGCAGACGACTGAAAATTACGGTATTTGGGACCCTAAAACTGGCATGTGCCATTATATGGGTTCCATTAAAAAAACTTTTCGGCAATTTGAACATGCTCCTAGGTCAATTCGACCACGCTCTACACGATGGAAGTGAGTTTTTGCCGATCCGAGTTTGCTATCGTGAGATATAAGCCGATAAAGCCTGTTTTTGGCTAATTATGAACCCTTTCCGTGGAACCCGTGACCAGTGTACCACATGTGCCACGAATGACTTAGGGTCGAAAATTCAAGCTAGTTGGGTCCAGTTGGTGGTTTGCAACTAGGATGTTGTAGAATTTACCGAAAAAATGTTTCCAGGCACGTGCCCTGCAGACGACTGAAAATTACGGTATTTGGGACCCTAAAACTGGCATGTGCCATTATATGGGTTCCATTAAAAAACTTTTCGGCAGTTTGAACATGTTCCTAGGTCAATTCGACCACGCTCTACACGATGGAAGTGAGTTTTTGCCGATCCGAGTTTGCTATCGTGAGATATAAGCCGATAAAGCCTGTTTTTGGCTAATTTTGAACCCTTTCCGTGGAACCCATGACCAGTGTACCACATGTGCCACGAATGACTTAGGGTCGAAAATTCAAGCTAGTTGGGTCCAGTTGGTGGTTTGCAACTAGGATGTTGTAGAATTTACCGAAAAAATGTTTCCAGGCACGTGCCCTGCAGACGACTGAAAAATACGATATTTGGGACACTAAAACTGGCATGTGCCATTATATGGGTTCCATTAAAAAAACTTTTCGGCAATTTGAACATGTTCCTAGGTCAATTCGACCACGCTCTACACGATGGAAGTGAGTTTTTGCCGATCCGAGTTTGCTATCGTGAGATATAAGCCGATAAAGCCTGTTTTTGGCTAATTTTGAACCCTTTCCGTGGAACCCATGACCAGTGTACCACATGTGCCACGAATGACTTAGGGTCGAAAATTCAAGCTAGTTGGGTCCAGTTGGTGGTTTGCAACTAGGATGTTGTAGAATTTACCGAAAAAATGTTTCCAGGCACGTGCCCTGCAGACGACTGAAAAATACGATATTTGGGACACTAAAACTGGCATGTGCCATTATATGGGTTCCATTAAAAAAACTTTTCGGCAATTTGAACATGTTCCTAGGTCAATTCGACCACGCTCTACACGATGGAAGTGAGTTTTTGCCGATCCGAGTTTGCTATCGTGAGATATAAGCCGATAAAGCCTGTTTTTGGCTAATTATGAACCCTTTCCGTGGAACCCGTGACCAGTGTACCACATGTGCCACGAATGACTTAGGGTCGAAAATTCAAGCTAGTTGGGTTCAGTTGGTGGTTTTCAACTAGGATGTTGTAGAATTTACCGAAAAAATGTTTCCAGGCACGTGCCCTGCATGTTTTGTTTGCCATTAACTGTCATTTCCAAGTTCATAAAATCAACCATTTCATTTAGATAGTAGAAAGATAGATATGTAGAAGAATAAGTGGAAGAGAAAAGTTAAGTAGTAATGTAATAGCAATAATATAAGTTGCAATGTTCACGCGTTAAATATGGTTCGTTATCAGTGTTCCATAACATTTACCCATCAATCATTTAGTCATATGTACATAAAATAAGTATTATCTGAAAACGGAAGTGTCAATCACTACACTCCCGAAACCAAAAAGTTTGTAAAAATAAAATGTCTAACTATAGTTAAATATCGTGAAATGTCGTTCAATAATCAAAATATCTTAATATTTGAAATGTCATACAATGTTGTAAAATAATCAAAATACAGTAATGATTTGAAATGTCCTACAATGTCAAAATAATATCGAATATCGTGATATGTAGTAAATAGTCAAAATATCGTAAATGTAATAATCTGTTACAATAGTATCAATGAAATTTCGAAATAAATTAAATATACTGTTTAAGTAATGTCAACATAGATTAAATATATTGTTCACCATCTGTATGCCTTGGCCGCTTCGAGAGCGGCTCTTCTGCGCTCATCAATTGTTCTGTCATCGTTTTTGATGAGTAGGTACTCTCTGATGATTGTGAGGTCTTGCCTTGAGAGTTGTGCGGCTGACAGTCTATAATGTGAATGTATCTTATGCCTATTTTACTTACAATTCTAAACATGTAATGTGAATTGTATAAATTATTTAAGTTGAGTTTTAAATGTAAATAAGATAAAAGAAAAAATGTGAAGTGAGAGTATGAGAGTGTGGTTGCTACGTAATTGTAATGTTATGAGAGTGTGGTTGCTACGTAATTGTAATGTTATGTTAAATGTTCTTAGTGGTCCTAATAGTAACTAATACTAAGTTGGTAAATATGGTTATGTACCTATGAGTCATACCACGTTGAGAACTGGCTTGACTGCTCAGTCGGTCACCATCATCGAGAGCGTTCACCTCGCTACTGTCATTGTCATTGGCATTATTGTCGACATTGTTGTTGTTGTTGTCGTTGTTGTTATTGTCAGTGTCATTGTCATTGTTGTTGTTGTTGCTGATGTCATTGGCATTGTCGTCGTTGTTAATGTTATTGGCATTGGCATTGTCGTTGTTGTTAATGTCATTAGCATTGTCGTTGTTGTTAATGTCACTAGCATTGTCGTCGAGTAAATCTGCCAGGGCTGACTCATAATTAATGGTGTTGTTATTAGTGGAAGTGAGGTTCGGACCAGTCTGGCAGAATTGTTCAATTTCCTCAATGGAAACGCCAATATTGTCGTCGATGGTTGGCAAGGTGAGCAGCGAAGGTTCAAGCGTGATGTTTGGATAAGTGCTCGGGCCGGGTTGTGACTGTTGAGTAGACTGTTCCGTTGGTTGATGTAATGTGAATGATTGTTGTTGTTGCGCGATAGAATGTTGTTGCTGTTGTTGTCCGAATGGTTGTTGTTGTTGTTGTTGTCCGAATGGTTGTTGTTGTTGTTGTTGTCCGAATGGTTGTTGTTGTTGTTGTTGTCCGAATGGTTGTTGTTGTTGATGTGCGAGTGGTTGTTGTTGTTGATTGTTCAGACGATCGAGGCGATGGGTGATTAAATTGAGTAGAGTATGGTTAGAGTCCAGAAGATTCGACCAGAATGGATGGTTCAATATGCATTTAAGGTGCGTTAACGTATGAATAGAAGGTTTATTAGAACGATATTTAAATACAGTTAATAAGGTATCCATGTTGACGTGATAAAGGTTCAAGGTGCATAAGTGCATATAGATAACGGCTGCACTATTGAGGTGGACCTCTGCCACCTGGGCCATGGTAAACTGTTCGTAGTTTATGGTCGGAATGCTATTTACAAAAAGTGCAATTATATCTCTGGCCCATTGTTCAGAATCACTATTTCGTTGCTCTTGGACAACGAACTCGGCCAATATTGTTTGGAGGATATAAAGACCAGAGAAGAATGGTCGTTCTCCAGTTTGAGCCCTGATCAAAGTGTACAGTAGACGGTAGGTTTCGGCGCTGGCAACCATGATTGTGCTTGGTGATTGATTTTGAATGTGCGTAAGTGCGTAACAACAAGCTATAATGTACATGTACGAAAATATGTAATAATTTAAATGTAGTACGAAAATATGTAATAATGTAAATGTAAAGTAGACGTAATCATCCCCTTTTTGAAGTAAGTTAAAGAAATAAAAAAAAATTGTCAAATTTCACACATAAGTGAGTCGCCTTCTAATGGAAATGTAGTATAATATTCTAATTCAAATTCTGAGAAATATGTATGAAGTGGAGCGAAAAATGTAGCAATGTTCCTAATTTCGTCATACACTATAAAATGAGTCTTATTCATTAAAATTTGGTTGAAATCCTGGTTGGTAAAACCGTTGTTAACATTGATAGGAAGATGTTTTATAGATTTAGGAAATGTTTTTATTAATTGGAACGAGGTTTTCAGCTCATAAGTGTATATCTTTTCGTTCGTAAATAACAGAATATGAGAATTCCAATGATTGAATAAGGAAACTATAACTTTATTGTTTGGGAAATTTGGAAAGGTGACGTTGATGAAATGTTTTGAAAATGTAACAAAATCTTTTGTTTCATAAACATATTTATCCTTAAATAGATATAAGGCAGGCGGATTTGGAATACGAATGTAAGCGTCGAATTTACGTGGGCAATTTTGAAAATGTGTATAGTTGTTAATGTTAATTTTGTTATATAAGATTTTTAAGTCATAAATATCAGCTGGATGAATCACACTATAAGGGTTTCTTATGTTATAAATAGGGTACATGACTGAGTATGGTCTTAATTTGTGTGGTAATCCAAGTACATGTCCTATTTCATGTACTGCGACTTGAAAAAAATCGTATCTTGTCCAGTCTCTCAGATTGTTAAAATGTATGTCAGCAAAAGGAAGTCCATGAGCGTGTGCTAAAACCATATTGAAATGTTTTGCCTTCATAAAACTTATCCTAATGTCAGGCATGGTAGTATTGTGAATAAAGCTAAAATGTGTTACAGAAGCCCAAGAATTGAATGCTAATTTAATTTCGTAATCTATAATCTTTTTAGGAAGGTGTGTTATAATGTTCGGATAAGAGACAATGTCGTATGACAGAACAGATTTGTTATGCCAATGAACTTGTTTAGTGAGTGAAAAAAACTGTAAATATTGTCAATGTGCGTATAATCGAACGTGATATGGTAGATGTACAATAGGAGAATAATATTGGTGAGCATAGTAGAGCAAGCAGTATGGCTACGATAATTAGAATTGTAGTTTTGATGGTAGAAACTATTGAATCGAAAAAAATATCTGGAATTATGTGAAAATCCCAATTAGTCGTATTGATTGAAATTGTCGATGCTGACAAATTACCTATGCTGTAGTAGGGTATATAATCTAACGTACCAGAGAAGGAGAATCTTGTTATGGTGTTTGAACAGCGTAACTTGCATATTTCGAATACCTTGAAATGTGTGTAATGTAATGTCACATAATTGTCGTGACCATTTGGACTACATTGTACAGAAAATGATTTTGTTGTACACTCGACAATGGCTAATGTTCTACTTACGGTAGATGTACATGTGATATGTAAGATGCTGCCAGTGAGGGAGGCGTAGGAGCCAGTTATATTGGAGTAGGTGACATGACATTTATTTCTATCGGTGAAATAAGAGAATTTAGTATTATTTAGAGTTATTTGTAATTCAGTACTGGGGTAGCCGAGATGACCTTGAACAGTGTTATGTATAGGAATAAAGTGAATAGAACCGATTTCTAATGGCAACAAGAGATTGGGGTTGTTGAAAACATTTGAGTAATCAGTTATTGGACAGGTACAGGACATGGATGATTGTCTTGGTTGGCACATGCATTTGGAATAGTCAAACGTACAGTTGCTGTCATGCTGTAGTTCAGCTGAATGTTTATTTACGCATTTTAGAGCACCCAATGGTTGTTCAGGTAGTAAGGAAACTTTATGATTGTCATTGTCAGTTATGAATAGGGAATTAAGAATAGGAATTATTGGTGACATAGATGAAATTAGAGATAGTTCTACATTATTAATTAATATTGTACTTTGTGTAGGATTCAAAACAAATGTCTGGTTTGTTACTGACTGTTGTTCTTCTATTGTTATGGTTATTTTGTGATAAGGTTCCCAAGATGAACAAGAAAAAATTTCATAAATTGTCGGGGTTAGTGTCTCAGGGGAAAGTGAATAAAACAAGCAGCCGGATGAACAGATTAGGCAGCCGCAACCGGCACATCCGCAACTTTCTGAACAGAATTTATATGATAAGTTAGATTGTATATGGTTATCAAGTTCAGGGATTTTAGAAGTTGTATTAAGTGTTTCACAAAAACGTTGGACACATGAGCCCATATTTGGACATCTTTTTACGGAAATTGTATTTATTTTAATATCGCGTGAATAATAATGTGATATTTTTTGACAATTATATCCAGATTCCTGTATGGAAATTTGAATTCTACTTATTGGTTTTGTAAGGTTATTATTGTCAGATTCAGTTAACAGGATACAAGATGGTTGGTTAAGATGAAGACTTATTCTACTGGAATAATAGTGAGTGCAGTCGTAAATGTCATTTTGTATGTCATGAGTACATTCTTTATCAAAAGATGTTAAATGTGCTACGTGATCGCAACAGTAAGACGTGTTAAATAAGACAAGTAATATGATTACTGATAACAATAAATTTTTATTGTATAATTGGGAACGTTTTCTATATTTATGGAAAGTTATGGTTTGATTGGTCGAATTTAGACTTACTGTGGGTGAGTCAGAATCTATAGGATCAGATTCATCGGATGATGAATTAGACTCAGGTGTATTGTCATCTACATTTCGAGTATTGTCTACGCTTTTGTCTGACTCGAAATCAACATGTGCTGTGTCTGTATGTGTTGATGATCTAAATGTAATAGGAGAAAAGTATCGTAAAATGTGACTTTTGTAAACTACAATTAACCACGTACAGTAGATTAAGAAGATGGATGTAATATAAACTAATAGGAAAGCACTGAACCAAATTATGTATTGGTTGCAAAAATTTTTAATAGATTTTTGGCAAAATGTGCAGTCAATCAATGTACAGTAATGTATTGCCTTACATATCAAGTGAGAAGATTCCACAAAACGTCCGTTGGTCCAATAGGTGATAAAAAATTTATGAGGAATAATTAGAATGTCGTCAGGAAGTGGAACAAGAAAGTCGTTATTATCATATTCATCCAAGTGAATAATTGATCTATGAATGATCTTGGACGCAAAATTTTCGGTAACTATGGTCAATGTGCGTATATCATAAATATTGTCAACTGAGACTTTGATGCCTTGCTTATCACAAATGAACTCTACCTGGACCAAATTAGGGTCTTGATTGATTGATAGGTTCTTTTGGTCATTATAAAAAACGTTTAAGTTTTTACGTGACTTCCAGGCTGTTATCGGTAATTCCATCATAGATGAGCTGTAAACTGCATCAAGATGTACGGTTATAAAAACTGAATGTATATGTCGGCGATAACAATAAATGTTGGAGGTAATGCTACAACTATTATATGTACAGAACTCGATGGTACCTGTGACTTTTGTGACGTTATCAGGGTTTTGTATTATCGACCACAATGTCTTGGTAGGGACACTATTGTTAACGTGTATACAAGTAAAGTCAACATCCAGGGTTTCTTTATGACGAATATTAAGACTGGGGACTGTCCAAGTAGAATTGTCGGGTAATAAGACTACATACTTATTTTGTGGGTTTTGAATTTTCTTGAGAATGGTTATAAGGTGGGGATCCAATGTATAATTGTAGAAAGGTGGTACGCATTCAAAATTGTCTTTGCAATGTACACATTTCGGAACACAGTTTCCGTTTTGATTGAGAACTTGATGATTGTTACAGTGTACGAATGAACTACATAAACCTATGCTTGAGTTGTAAATGAGATGGCCACGGGTGTTACATTCCTCAGCGTAAATGATTTTGTGTTTTAAAAAATCAAGATGGGTTTCACATTGGGTAGATGCTAATTCAAAGTAAGAAAATTGTAACAATGTGTGTAAAGTCAGATGTATGGAGCTATGAACGTAGTTGCCACTTACATACGGAAGTAATGATAAAGAAATAAAAACGATTGTTAGTGTGTTAGACAAATTCTGTAATCTCTTACTACGTCGTAAAGGTAATTTATCTTTGTCATGATTATTATTTAATGTAGGGGTTTCTTTAGGTACAGAGTTTTCAAAATTGTCAGGATTTTTTGCATTTTTATGTATTGGAAAAAGATGTGATGTTGCTCTAGTAAGTATGGTACCTTCAATAGTTTTAACGTCACAACTACGTATGTTATTGTCGTCAGAATGGTTAAGTTTTGTTATTCGACCAGATTTCCATTGACTTCTTTTCATGTTATCATCTTTAATGAGCACAATATCACCAACCTCTGGTTGATCAGTGTCGTGCACACGTGGTGACTTATGGTGTTGTATGTACCTTTCCCGTAAGCTGTCCAAGTAATCGGTTGACCAAATGGACCAGAATCGTTGTAATCTCTGTTGTTGTGATTGCCATGCCTTCCGGAACCTGTCGTCCTGTGTACTTAAGGTTTGATCTACATAAGTTGGATCATCTTCGTCTTCTAAATAATCAAGCATTGTTATGAATTCAGTGCCATTGTTATTGCAGATCAAATCGGTTGGACGCAGTATCTTAGGGTCATTATCGTAAACATAAGTAAGTGGTCGTGCATTATATGATGCTTCTACCTGCACTAATGTTGTATGGTAATCATCGACCGTTAGTAAACTTCTAGAATTAATTGCAGTTTTCAATGCTCTTTTAACTGCACCAATTGATCGTTCATAAGTTCCTCCCATCCAACTCGCTCTTGGCACAATGTGGTTCCAGATAAATCTTTTCGAAGCAAAGTCAGAGATTATGTCAGTGGGATTGTCATAATTTCCTAATTGCAGAATATTATTTTTAGCGTGTAAAAATGTGCTTGCATTGTCACTTAGAATGTATTGAGGAGATCCTCTTCTGGAAATGAATCTTATGAATGCATTTAGGAAGGCAGTTGATGTCAAATCATTCACTATTTCCATATGTATTCCCCTAGTTATGAAACATGAAACGATGAGAGTCCAGATTTTTTGGGTTTTGTCGCCTATTTTTACGTTGATGGGGCCAAAGTAATCTAAACCTACTTTTGAGAATGGATTGGCTTGAGTGGTTCGAGTCAGTGGGAAATCAGGAAAATTTGGTTGTTTATAAGGTCCGCCAAAGTGATACTTACATGTTTGACAAGTTTTCAAAATTTTCTTAACGTGGTTTCTACCTTTGAGAATCCAGAAACCTTTAGTTCTTAAAGTTGTGAGAGTGGATGGTAAAGACATGTGGTGGCATTCAATGTGACTATCCATAATAAGTGATCTTGCTAATGTCGTCGGTCCATGAATTAAAATAGGTGCTGTGGTCGCCTGAAATCTATGTTTAACTCGAAGTATATTATGTTCGTCTAATGTAAGGTTAAGTTGCTTATGTAACTGATGGTCTGGATCTTGCAGAATGTCAGAAAAGTTTTGTTGTTGGTGATCTCTAATTATCTGCATAAAAGATATTTTACGAATATCAACTGAGTCATGAGGGAGCGTTATGATCTTTTCATAACTATAAGTACATGACTGTAGGTATTTCGGCCATCTATTAAAAATATTACAGAATGTAAGTGCCAGAAATTTAAGAACAAAAGAGACTACATTAGAAAGACGATTTACGAGTGGTTCTTTTGATCTTATTGGGATAGGTTTACTGCTTTCCAATCTGTTCAGAATGTGGTCATATGAAATCCAACATAACTGTTTATCCACTAAGGTTTGATAACTGATACTTACCTTCTTTTGTTCACTCAAACTTTCCTTTATTATCGATTCGTTGTGTTCGTATCCTTGTTTCGAAATATCGATTGGCCAATGTGCTTCTGATTGTCGTAACCATGTTGGTCCTGTCCACCAGTGGTGTTCAGGATCCTGCAGATATTCCAATGTTACAGTAGCTGGACGTGTGCCAATGTCAGCTGGATTTGATGCTGTTGGTACGTATCTTAATGTTGTTGGTACCTGAATGTTCTTTAAAGTTTCCTGAAACTCACGCACTCGGTTTGACACCCATACCTTAAATGTATCTGATGTGTCTTGGCACCACGCAATGGCTACTAGACTGTCACTCCATATCGTTATACTATTAATTAATGGTGTTGTCGGTACATTTTCGTAAATAAAGGTTGCTAATCTTGAACCTATCAGAGCTGCTGTTAATTCGAGACGAGTCAATGTCAGCTGTTTCTTAATTGGGGCTAACCGTACTTTGGATGTCAATAAAGCCGTGTGAACGATATCCGTTGTGGAAATGCGCAAATATGCAGCAGCACAATACGCTTTGGTTGATGAATCTACGAAAACATGAAGTGAAATGTTCTTACTATTATTTATTACCACGTTGTCCAAAAGTTGTCGATTCATGAAAAGTTTATTAATGTTTTGTAGAGACTTATAATGTTCTTTCCACCAGGATTGAAAATTGTCAGGTAAAACGGCATTCCATTTTATCGGTTTCTCAGATGACCATGTTTTCTGAAATGTTAGTTTGGATTCTAATGTCAAAACGGTGACTAGTCCGAGGGGGTCATAAATTGATGATATGAAAGAATATAATTGTTTTCTGGTTATGTTTTCTACTTGAATGTCATCAGAAAGTCCTCGAATTTGAATTTTGTCCAGCAAAGAGTTCCATGTAATGCCTAAAATTTTGCATGTAGTGTCAGAAAGGTCTTCTTTATTAGTTTTATTTATGAAGTCTCTCAATTCATTGGAGTTAGTACAGAATTCACGTAAATTCCAATTAGCCTCTGCGAAAATTTTCTTAGCATTCTTATAATACTCTATGGCTTCGGAATGTGAATGTACGCTTGAGATTAAGTTATCGACATAAATGTCCTTCATCAATTTCGTTGCGAAATCAGTATTTTGTCGACGTAGCTGAAATTGGATGGATTCTTGTAAGAGAAAGGGAGAACTTATGACTCCAAAAGATACACGAGTGAAACGAAGTATTTTAATGTTATCGCGGTGAAAGGTTATGTTGTTTGGGTCTTTTAACCAAAAGAATCGAGTCAAATCTCTCTGATCGGTCCGCAGCATGATTTGAAGAAATGCTTGTTGTAAATCGCTCGTTATAACAATGGGTGAGAGCCTGAAAATCATTAACATGGTCAAAATTAACGGTAGTTTTATTGGGCCTCGAAGTAAAAGTTCATTCAAACTCTTCAATGTTTTACTAGCCTTAGAGCTACCATTAAAAACGATACGTAATTTCGTAGTAGATTTTTGTGGGGTTAGAACTGGATGATGAGGGGTATAATATTCTGTACCGTCAGGTTCTTCCGGTGCTGGTTCTACGACACCTGATTGAATGTGGTTTTCAATACGTTCATTGTATTTTTTAAATAATGAAGGTTCTTTCTCTAGACGGTCCAACAAATGTCTCAGAAAACGTAGAGCTATCCAGTAGTTTGATTCTAATTCATATTGTGAATTTCTGTAAGGCCAACATACTACGATGCGCCTCATTTTTTCGTCAAAATACACGGTTTTATTGAATTGTATCATAGCGTCACGATCTTCATCCGACTGTTCAGTTGGGCCTTCTATGCCAATTGTATCTAAATTTCCGAAAATGTCGTCGTTTATGTTATCATCATCGAAAATTATATTGTGAAAATTTATCGAATGTGTAACTTTATTGGTTGGGAAACCTGCAAGTACGTAACCAAATTTTGATGGTATACAGTATAGTCCGGATGGCAATGGTAAAAAAGTTTCGGATTCCATAATCTTAGGCATCACTCCATTACCTAGAAGTAATTTTGGATTGAAATAATAAGTGTCGTGTAAAACAGTTGGATCAGCCAGAAATGTATGTAAACTTTCGTCACCAGTAAGATTTTTTAAGAAAGTTATATCTTGGTCAGTCAATGGTCGTTTTGATTTGATGAGTTTGGAAACGGATTTAGTAGCAATAGCCGACACTGAAATCACTTGATTGCTATCCGTTAATATATTTAAGTTAACGAACCATGGTTTGACTTTGGTGATTGATCCCGACAGGCCGCTGATTTCGTCGACGTCGCATTGTTTACGTTCCAAATTGAGAGTGTCAGCTGTATGTTCATCTATGAAGGAACGTTGTGAACCTGTATCTAGTAAAGTTTGTATAGTAGGTAATGTAGTGCAATCTGTTAATTGCACTGCCACTTGTGCTGTGCTGAGTATGGCATCCTCAGAAGTTATAATCACACCACTGTAAATTGTATTCTTATCAGGTTCATTGTCGTGAGTCTCAATATAATCTGCGTGATTGTCATCTTGAGTTGTTATAGCAGAAAAACTGTGTGAAGAACTGCTAAAACGTTCTGGGCAAATTGCCGAATTGTGTTTTCCGACTGACTTACAGTAATAACAAGAACGGTAACGTTGAGAACAGTCGTTGAAATAATGTCCCTTTTTTGCGCACATCAAACAGAGTCCTAGTGTAATCATTCTTCTTCTTCTTACGGCCATGGTATTGTATTCTCTACAATCACTGTCCCTATGTTGTCTAGCACAGAATATACATGGTCTAGTAACATTTTTTGTAGTGTCAAATGTGACCTGTTGTCGCCTATAATTATTTTGAGGCGAACGAGGTGGTGTACGACTGCGTACTCCTTGATTTCTTATATTATTTTTATTAATGTATTGTGGCTTAAATGTGGAGCCACTATGTTTGGGACTGTGTGAACGGCTTCTTGACATATGTGATCTATTTTCTCTGAATGATCTATGTGGCCTGAAATTGAATGACTGTCTTTTCTGCGTCATTCCACGAAATTTATAATTATTTTTTGGAAATCGATTGTATCTCTGGTTAGCTGACCTGTTTGGTTGTGAAGTGGCCGATGGCATTTGAAAGAATGATGACGTAGTTCTTTCCCCGCCGTAGTCGGCCTGTTGATCGTTTTGATATCGCCGTGATGGAACCTGCCTCTGTTGCCTGTGGACCTGATCTGACGTAAAATTTTTCAACAACAAACATTGTTCACTCTGAGAGGTAAATTCCTCTAGGTGCTGTACAAATTGTTCTAATGTCCAGTTAAAATTAGAAGGTTGTCGTTTATAAATGTCGTCTAGCACATCCCATGGTAGACTGTTTTTTACTGTTATTAATAGTGCACTGGAACTTCGAGTGTTTTCACCTAAACGCTCAAGTTGTGAAAGTATTGATGTCAGGGTATCTACGAATGTTCTTAGTTTCTTAGCGTCTGTCGGCTGACCTGGAATTCTAGAAGGAACATACGGTAAATTGGTTAATTTATGATGCAATGTTTGAATTAAGATATTCAAGTTTCCATAACGGTGATTTAAGATTCCTATAGCCTGAAAATAGTCAGTTTCTGTGTTCTGAAAATCCTTAATCAGTTTGAATGGTTCAGAATTATGTTTCATTGAATGTTTTAACCACTGAATTTTTTCTGCAGGTGGTATTGAGACGTTATTACCTATTATTGAATTAAAATGTTCATAAAATGGTAGAAAGTTGAGTCTATCACCGTCAAAAGTTGGTAATTGAGAAGGTGGTAATTGGAAGTTGAGTGTTGGTCTTATTGTCGCAGAATAATTTTGTGTTGGATTAAAGTGAGATTGGACTGGTGTAGTATGTGTGGTGAGCGTGAGTGGGAACATTGATAAAACAGAGGGAGCTGAAATGTGTTGTGATTGTAACTGTGAGGCAATATTTTGTACACTAGTAGGTAGATACATACTATATGAGCTTGGATTAACTAGTGGAGTTATTGGAGGTGGTATATTGATTGGTTGAGGAGGAATCGGGTATGAGTATGCTGTTTTAGGTGACGTTAATGTTGTGGTGATAGTGGTTATAGCTATAGTTGGAGTAATCTGCGAACTTGGTAAAGGTGAAGTCATAGTCGTCGTGACAGGAGCTGTAAGTTTAGTGTACTTAATTGAAACAGCGGTTTGATGTTGTTCTAATTGTAGAAGTAAATTTTCTGCAGTCTGTATATGAGTTAAATAACCTTGAACTGCAGTTTCTTTATATTTTTGGTCCTCTTCTTGATAAGTTCTTACTTCGGCAGAGTCGGGAGCAGCCGATTCTGCTAATTGTTCTAATTGTGAAAGGTGAGTTACCCAATTGGCATCTAATTTATTGACTTGATTCAGTGAAGTTTTCAATTTGTCATTTCTATCATCAATATCGTGCATAAGTCTACGTAAGTGTTCAAGTGTATAAGCATCGTCGATGTTAAATCCAATTAAAAGGTCACTCGTAATTCGTATTTGTTCCTTTAGATTGTGCACTGCCAAGTTAAGCGACTTTCTAATTTGTGGTGGAGCATTAGTGTCAGGCATTGTAATGTAATTTTTATGTAAAACACATGAAAATCATTTTCAAAAAATGTATGTCTATACAGTGTTCAAATCAATGGCTTATTGTCGAACACATAGATCTTTACTCCAACGTTCAAAGATATTGTATACAGACGTAATATACATATGGGTCATACCAAGGTTAGTAAATACATGAAAAATGTGTACATAAAATGTGTTTTTTTTTGTTTGTTTTTGATTTTTGTTCAAGAAAATCTGTACAAAAGTCAGTGAGACGAATTATTAATTTGATCAATAATTTGATCAAGTTTCATAGTCTCATTATGGTAATGAGTATGTAGAATATGAGGTGAAGGTCCTTCAAGATCGCTGAAGTCTATGGTGACTGATGGTGGTGGTGTATTAGATTGGGAAGTTAACGGTTGTTGATTGGAAGGTGTTGTACAAGTTGTGGTTTTAGGTGAAGTTGTAGTGTTTTTACTATCAACTAGTGTTGTTTTATTAGAAGTTGTGGTGGTTAAAGAATTGTCAAAAACACGAAATGTTGGTTGACGTAAATGTAAAATAGTTTTACCTCTACCTCTACCTAAACTCCAGTACATACGGTTATCTCTATTCATTGTAATGTGATCAATGTTATAATGTTGAATTGTGATTCTTATAATGTACTTATGGTAATGTGATTCTTATAATGTACTTAATGTTTTCTATGAAATGTAAATGTGTAATGTAGTGAATGTTAAGTCTATAGTGTAGTTGTATAAGATATTAAGATTCTATAATGTAAATTGTAAGGTATAAACTGCTTAGAATAATAGACTAGAAATAAAGTGGGACACGAGTCGCTCGGGGCACCATGTTTTGTTTGCCATTAACTGTCATTTCCAAGTTCATAAAATCAACCATTTCATTTAGATAGTAGAAAGATAGATATGTAGAAGAATAAGTGGAAGAGAAAAGTTAAGTAGTAATGTAATAGCAATAATATAAGTTGCAATGTTCACGCGTTAAATATGGTTCGTTATCAGTGTTCCATAACATTTACCCATCAATCATTTAGTCATATGTACATAAAATAAGTATTATCTGAAAACGGAAGTGTCAATCAATACACTGCAGACGACTGAAAATTACGGTATTTGGGACCCTAAAACTGGCATGTGCCATTATATGGGTTCCATTAAAAAAACTTTTCGGCAGTTTGAACATGTTCCTAGGTCAATTCGACCACGCTCTACACGATGGAAGTGAGTTTTTGCCGATCCGAGTTTGCTATCGTGAGAAATAAGCCGATAAAGCCTGTTTTTGGCTAATTTTGAACCCTTTCCGTGGAACCCGTGACCAGTGTACCACATGTGCCACGAATGACTTAGGGTCGAAAATTCAAGCTAGTTGGGTCCAGTTGGTGGTTTGCAACTAGGATGTTGTAGAATTTACCGAAAAAATGTTTCCAGGCACGTGCCCTGCAGACGACTGAAAAATACGATATTTGGGACACTAAAACTGGCATGTGCCATTATATGTGTTCCATTAAAAAAACTTTTCGGCAATTTGAACATGTTCCTAGGTCAATTCGACCACGCTCTACACGATGGAAGTGAGTTTTTGCCGATCCGAGTTTGCTATCGTGAGATATAAGCCGATAAAGCCTGTTTTGGCTAATTATGAACCCTTTCCGTGGAACCCGTGACCAGTGTACCACATGTGCCACGAATGACTTAGGGTCGAAAATTCAAGCTAGTTGGGTCCAGTTGGTGGTTTGCAACTAGGATGTTGTAGAATTTACCGAAAAAATGTTTCCAGGCACGTGCCCTGCAGACGACTGAAAATTACGGTATTTGGGACCCTAAAACTGGCATGTGCCATTATATGGGTTCCATTAAAAAAACTTTTCGGCAGTTTGAACATGTTCCTAGGTCAATTCGACCACGCTCTACACGATGGAAGTGAGTTTTTGCCGATCCGAGTTTGCTATCGTGAGATATAAGCCGATAAAGCCTGTTTTTGGCTAATTTTGAACCCTTTCCGTGGAACCCGTGACCAGTGTACCACATGTGCCACGAATGACTTAGGGTCGAAAATTCAAGCTAGTTGGGTCCAGTTGGTGGTTTGCAACTAGGATGTTGTAGAATTTACCGAAAAAATGTTTCCAGGCACGTGCCCTGCAGACGACTGAAAAATACGATATTTGGGACACTAAAACTGGCATATGCCATTATATGTGTTCCATTAAAAAAACTTTTCGGCAATTTGAACATGTTCCTAGGTCAATTCGACCACGCTCTACACGATGGAAGTGAGTTTTTGCCGATCCGAGTTTGCTATCGTGAGATATAAGCCGATAAAGCCTGTTTTGGCTAATTATGAACCCTTTCCGTGGAACCCGTGACCAGTGTACCACATGTGCCACGAATGACTTAGGGTCGAAAATTCAAGCTAGTTGGGTCCAGTTGGTGGTTTGCAACTAGGATGTTGTAGAATTTACCGAAAAAATGTTTCCAGGCACGTGCCCTGCAGACGACTGAAAATTACGGTATTTGGGACCCTAAAACTGGCATGTGCCATTATATGGGTTCCATTAAAAAAACTTTTCAGCAGTTTGAACATGTTCCTAGGTCAATTCGACCACGCTCTACACGATGGAAGTGAGTTTCTGCCGATCCGAGTTTGCTATCGTGAGATATAAGCCGATAAAGCCTGTTTTTGGCTAATTATGAACCCTTTCCGTGGAACCCGTGACCAGTGTACCACATGTGCCACGAATGACTTAGAGTCGAAAATTCAAGCTAGTTGGGTCCAGTTGGTGGTTTGCAACTAGGATGTTGTAGAATTTACCGAAAAAAATGTTTCCAGGCACGTGCCCTGCAGACGACTGAAAATTACGGTATTTGGGACCCTAAAACTGGCAAGTGCCATTATATGGGTACCCCATTATATGGGTTCCATTAAAAAAACTTTTCGGCAGTTTGAACATGTTCCTAGGTCAATTCGACCACGCTCTACACGATGGAAGTGAGTTTTTGCCGATCCGAGTTTGCTATCGTGAGATATAAGCCGATAAAGCCTGTTTTGGCTAATTATGAACCCTTTCCGTGGAACCCGTGACCAGTGTACCACATGTGCCACGAATGACTTAGGGTCGAAAATTCAAGCTAGTTGGGTCCAGTTGGTGGTTTGCAACTAGGATGTTGTAGAATTTACCGAAAAAATGTTTCCAGGCACGTGCCCTGCAGACGACTGAAAATTACGGTATTTGGGACCCTAAAACTGGCATGTGCCATTATATGGGTTCCATTAAAAAAACTTTTCGGCAGTTTGAACATGTTCCTAGGTCAATTCGACCACGCTCTACACGATGGAAGTGAGTTTTTGCCGATCCGAGTTCGCTATCGTGAGATATAAGCCGATAAAGCCTGTTTTTGGCTAATTTTGAACCCTTTCCGTGGAACCCGTGACCAGTGTACCACATGTGCCACGAATGACTTAGGGTCGAAAATTCAAGCTAGTTGGGTCCAGTTGGTGGTTTGCAACTAGGATGTTGTAGAATTTACCGAAAAAATGTTTCCAGGCACGTGCCCTGCAGACGACTGAAAATTACGGTATTTGGGACCCTAAAACTGGCATGTGCCATTATATGGGTTCCATTAAAAAAACTTTTCGGCAGTTTGAACATGTTCCTAGGTCAATTCGACCACGCTCTACACGATGGAAGTGAGTTTTTGCCGATCCGAGTTTGCTATCGTGAGATATAAGCCGATAAAGCCTGTTTTTGGCTAATTTTGAACCCTTTCCGTGGAACCCGTGACCAGTGTACCACATGTGCCACGAATGACTTAGGGTCGAAAATTCAAGCTAGTTGGGTACAGTTGGTGGTTTGCAACTAGGATGTTGTAGAATTTACCGAAAAAATGTTTCCAGGCACGTGCCCTGCAGACGACTGAAAAATACGATATTTGGGACACTAAAACTGGCATGTGCCATTATATGTGTTCCATTAAAAAAACTTTTCGGCAATTTGAACATGTTCCTAGGTCAATTCGACCACGCTCTACACGATGGAAGTGAGTTTTTGCCGATCCGAGTTTGCTATCGTGAGATATAAGCCGATAAAGCCTGTTTTGGCTAATTATGAACCCTTTCCGTGGAACCCGTGACCAGTGTACCACATGTGCCACGAATGACTTAGGGTCGAAAATTCAAGCTAGTTGGGTCCAGTTGGTGGTTTGCAACTAGGATGTTGTAGAATTTACCGAAAAAATGTTTCCAGGCACGTGCCCTGCAGACGACTGAAAATTACGGTATTTGGGACCCTAAAACTGGCATGTGCCATTATATGGGTTCCATTAAAAAAACTTTTCAGCAGTTTGAACATGTTCCTAGGTCAATTCGACCACGCTCTACACGATGGAAGTGAGTTTCTGCCGATCCGAGTTTGCTATCGTGAGATATAAGCCGATAAAGCCTGTTTTTGGCTAATTATGAACCCTTTCCGTGGAACCCGTGACCAGTGTACCACATGTGCCACGAATGACTTAGGGTCGAAAATTCAAGCTAGTTGGGTCCAGTTGGTGGTTTGCAACTAGGATGTTGTAGAATTTACCGAAAAAATGTTTCCAGGCACGTGCCCTGCAGACGACTGAAAATTACGGTATTTGGGACCCTAAAACTGGCAAGTGCCATTATATGGGTACCCCATTATATGGGTTCCATTAAAACAACTTTTCGGCAGTTTGAACATGTTCCTAGGTCAATTCGACCACGCTCTACACGATGGAAGTGAGTTTTTGCCGATCCGAGTTTGCTATCGTGAGATATAAGCCGATAAAGCCTGTTTTGGCTAATTATGAACCCTTTCCGTGGAACCCGTGACCAGTGTACCACATGTGCCACGAATGACTTAGGGTCGAAAATTCAAGCTAGTTGGGTCCAGTTGGTGGTTTGCAACTAGGATGTTGTAGAATTTACCGAAAAAATGTTTCCAGGCACGTGCCCTGCAGACGACTGAAAATTACGGTATTTGGGACCCTAAAACTGGCATGTGCCATTATATGGGTTCCATTAAAAAAACTTTTCGGCAGTTTGAACATGTTCCTAGGTCAATTCGACCACGCTCTACACGATGGAAGTGAGTTTTTGCCGATCCGAGTTCGCTATCGTGAGATATAAGCCGATAAAGCCTGTTTTTGGCTAATTTTGAACCCTTTCCGTGGAACCCGTGACCAGTGTACCACATGTGCCACGAATGACTTAGGGTCGAAAATTCAAGCTAGTTGGGTCCAGTTGGTGGTTTGCAACTAGGATGTTGTAGAATTTACCGAAAAAATGTTTCCAGGCACGTGCCCTGCAGACGACTGAAAATTACGGTATTTGGGACCCTAAAACTGGCATGTGCCATTATATGGGTTCCATTAAAAAAACTTTTCGGCAGTTTGAACATGTTCCTAGGTCAATTCGACCACGCTCTACACGATGGAAGTGAGTTTTTGCCGATCCGAGTTTGCTATCGTGAGATATAAGCCGACAAAGCCTGTTTTTGGCTAATTATGAACCCTTTCCGTGGAACCCGTGACCAGTGTACCACATGTGCCACGAATGACTTAGGGTCGAAAATTCAAGCTAGTTGGGTCCAGTTGGTGGTTTGCAACTAGGATGTTGTAGAATTTACCGAAAAAATGTTTCCAGGCACGTGCCCTGCAGACGACTGAAAATTACGGTATTTGGGACCCTGAAACTGGCATGTGCCATTATATGGGTTCCATTAAAAAAACTTTTCGGCAGTTTGAACATGTTCCTAGGTCAATTCGACCACGCTCTACACGATGGAAGTGAGTTTTTGCCGATCCGAGTTTGCTATCGTGAGATATAAGCCGATAAAGCCTGTTTTTGGCTAATTATGAACCCTTTCCGTGGAACCCGTGACCAGTGTACCACATGTGCCACGAATGACTTAGGGTCGAAAATTCAAGCTAGTTGGGTCCAGTTGGTGGTTTGCAACTAGGATGTTGTAGAATTTACCGAAAAAATGTTTCCAGGCACGTGCCCTGCAGACGACTGAAAATTACGGTATTTGGGACCCTAAAACTGGCATGTGCCATTATATGGGTTCCATTAAAAAAACTTTTCGGCAATTTGAACATGTTCCTAGGTCAATTCGACCACGCTCTACACGATGGAAGTGAGTTTTTGCCGATCCGAGTTTGCTATCGTGAGATATAAGCCGATAAAGCCTGTTTTTGGCTAATTATGAACCCTTTCCGTGGAACCCGTGACCAGTGTACCACATGTGCCACGAATGACTTAGGGTCGAAAATTCAAGCTAGTTGGGTCCAGTTGGTGGTTTGCAACTAGGATGTTTTAGAATTTACCGAAAAAATGTTTCCAGGCTCGTGCCCTGCAGACGACTGAAAATTACGGTATTTGGGACCCTAAAACTGGCATGTGCCATTATATGGGTTCCATTAAAAAAACTTTTCGGCAGTTTGAACATGTTCCTAGGTCAATTCGACCACGCTCTACACGATGGAAGTGAGTTTTTGCCGATCCGAGTTTGCTATCGTGAGATATACGCCGATAAAGCCTGTTTTTGGCTAATTTTGAACCCTTTCCGTGGAACCCGTGACCAGTGTACCACATGTGCCACGAATGACTTAGGGTCGAAAATTCAAGCTAGTTGGGTCCAGTTGGTGGTTTGCAACTAGGATGTTGTAGAATTTACCGAAAAAATGTTTCCAGGCACGTGCCCTGCAGACGACTGAAAATTACGGTATTTGGGACCCTAAAACTGGCATGTGCCATTATATGGGTTCCATTAAAAAAACTTTTCGGCAGTTTGAACATGTTCCTAGGTCAATTCGACCACGCTCTACACGATGGAAGTGAGTTTTTGCCGATCCGAGTTTGCTATCGTGAGATATAAGCCGATAAAGCCTGTTTTTGGCTAATTATGAACCCTTTCCGTGGAACCCGTGACCAGTGTACCACATGTGCCACGAATGACTTAGGGTCGAAAATTCAAGCTAGTTGGGTCCAGTTGGTGGTTTGCAACTAGGATGTTGTAGAATTTACCGAAAAAATGTTTCCAGGCACGTGCCCTGCAGACGACTGAAAATTACGGTATTTGGGACCCTAAAACTGGCATGTGCCATTATATGGGTTCCATTAAAAAAAGTTTTCGGCAGTTTGAACATGTTCCTAGGTCAATTCGACCACGCTCTACACGATGGAAGTGAGTTTTTGCCGATCCGAGTTCGCTATCGTGAGATATAAGCCGATAAAGCCTGTTTTTGGCTAATTTTGAACCCTTTCCGTGGAACCCGTGACCAGTGTACCACATGTGCCACGAATGACTTAGGGTCGAAAATTCAAGCTAGTTGGGTCCAGTTGGTGGTTTGCAACTAGGATGTTGTAGAATTTACCGAAAAAATGTTTCCAGGCACGTGCCCTGCAGACGACTGAAAATTACGGTATTTGGGACCCTAAAACTGGCATGTGCCATTATATGGGTTCCATTAAAAAAACTTTTCGGCAGTTTGAACATGTTCCTAGGTCAATTCGACCACGCTCTACACGATGGAAGTGAGTTTTTGCCGATCCGAGTTTGCTATCGTGAGATATAAGCCGATAAAGCCTGTTTTTGGCTAATTATGAACCCTTTCCGTGGAACCCGTGACCAGTGTACCACATGTGCCACGAATGACTTAGGGTCGAAAATTCAAGCTAGTTGGGTCCAGTTGGTGGTTTGCAACTAGGATGTTGTAGAATTTACCGAAAAAATGTTTCCAGGCACGTGCCCTGCAGACGACTGAAAATTACGGTATTTGGGACATTAAAACTGGCATGTGCCATTATATGGGTTCCATTAAAAAAACTTTTCGGCAATTTGAACATGTTCCTAGGTCAATTCGACCACGCTCTACACGATGGAAGTGAGTTTTTGCCGATCCGAGTTTGCTATCGTGAGATATAAGCCGATAAAGCCTGTTTTTGGCTAATTATGAACCCTTTCCGTGGAACCCGTGACCAGTGTACCACATGTGCCACGAATGACTTAGGGTCGAAAATTCAAGCTAGTTGGGTCCAGTTGGTGGTTTGCAACTAGGATGTTTTAGAATTTACCGAAAAAATGTTTCCAGGCACGTGCCCTGCAGACGACTGAAAATTACGGTATTTGGGACCCTAAAACTGGCATGTGCCATTATATGGGTTCCATTAAAAAAACTTTTCGGCAGTTTGAACATGTTCCTAGGTCAATTCGACCACGCTCTACACGATGGAAGTGAGTTTTTGCCGATCCGAGTTTGCTATCGTGAGATATAAGCCGATAAAGCCTGTTTTTGGCTAATTATGAACCCTTTCCGTGGAACCCGTGACCAGTGTACCACATGTGCCACGAATGACTTAGGGTCGAAAATTCAAGCTAGTTGGGTCCAGTTGGTGGTTTGCAACTAGGATGTTTTAGAATTTACCGAAAAAATGTTTCCAGGCACGTGCCCTGCATACGACTGAAAATTACGGTATTTGGGACCCTAAAACTGGCATGTGCCATTATATGGGTTCAATTAAAAAAACTTTTCGGCAGTTTGAACATGTTCCTAGGTCAATTCGACCACGCTCTACACGATGGAAGTGAGTTTTTGCCGATCCGAGTTTGCTATCGTGAGATATAAGCCGATAAAGCCTGTTTTTGGCTAATTATGAACCCTTTCCGTGGAACCCGTGACCAGTGTACCACATGTGCCACGAATGACTTAGGGTCGAAAATTCAAGCTAGTTGGGTCCAGTTGGTGGTTTGCAACTAGGATGTTTTAGAATTTACCGAAAAAATGTTTCCAGGCACGTGCCCTGCAGACGACTGAAAATTACGGTATTTGGGACCCTAAAACTGGCATGTGCCATTATATGGGTTCCATTAAAAAAACTTTTCGGCAGTTTGAACATGTTCCTAGGTCAATTCGACCACGCTCTACACGATGGAAGTGAGTTTTTGCCGATCCGAGTTTGCTATCGTGAGAATTAAGCCGATAAAGCCTGTTTTGGCTAATTATGAACCCTTTCCGTGGTACCCGTGACCAGTGTACCACATGTGCCACGAATGACTTAGGGTCGAAAATTCAAGCTAGTTGGGTCCAGTTGGTGGTTTGCAACTAGGATGTTGTAGAATTTACCGAAAAAATGTTTCCAGGCACGTGCCCTGCAGACGACTGAAAATTACGGTATTTGGGACCCTAAAACTGGCATGTGCCATTATATGGGTTCCATTAAAAAAACTTTTCAGCAGTTTGAACATGTTCCTAGGTCAATTCGACCACGCTCTACACGATGGAAGTGAGTTTTTGCCGATCCGAGTTTGCTATCGTGAGATATAAGCCGATAAAGCCTGTTTTTGGCTAATTATGAACCCTTTCCGTGGAACCCGTGACCAGTGTACCACATGTGCCACGAATGACTTAGGGTCGAAAATTCAAGCTAGTTGGGTCCAGTTGGTGGTTTGCAACTAGGATGTTGTAGAATTTACCGAAAAAATGTTTCCAGGCACGTGCCCTGCAGACGACTGAAAATTACGGTATTTGGGACCCTAAAACTGGCATGTGCCATTATATGGGTTCCATTAAAAAAACTTTTCGGCAGTTTGAACATGTTCCTAGGTCAATTCGACCACGCTCTACACGATGGAAATGAGTTTTTGCCGATCCGAGTTTGCTATCGTGAGATATAAGCCGATAAAGCCTGTTTTTGGCTAATTATGAACCCTTTCCGTGGAACCCGTGACCAGTGTACCACATGTGCCACGAATGACTTAGGGTCGAAAATTCAAGCTAGTTGGGTCCAGTTGGTGGTTTGCAACTAGGATGTTGTAGAATTTACCGAAAAAATGTTTCCAGGCACGTGCCCTGCAGACGACTGAAAATTACGGTATTTGGGACCCTAAAACTGGCATGTGCCATTATATGGGTTCCATTAAAAAAACTTTTCGGCAGTTTGAACATGTTCCTAGGTCAATTCGACCACGCTCTACACGATGGAAGTGAGTTTTTGCCGATCCGAGTTCGCTATCGTGAGATATAAGCCGATAAAGCCTGTTTTTGGCTAATTTTGAACCCTTTCCGTGGAACCCGTGACCAGTGTACCACATGTGCCACGAATGACTTAGGGTCGAAAATTCAAGCTAGTTGGGTCCAGTTGGTGGTTTGCAACTAGGATGTTGTAGAATTTACCGAAAAAATGTTTCCAGGCACTTGCCCTGCAGACGACTGAAAATTACGGTATTTGGGACCCTAAAACTGGCATGTGCCATTATATGGGTTCCATTAAAAAACTTTTCGGCAGTTTGAACATGTTCCTAGGTCAATTCGACCACGCTCTACACGATGGAAGTGAGTTTTTGCCGATCCGAGTTTGCTATCGTGAGATATAAGCCGATAAAGCCTGTTTTTGGCTAATTATGAACCCTTTCCGTGGAACCCGTGACCAGTGTACCACATGTGCCACGAATGACTTAGGGTCGAAAATTCAAGCTAGTTGGGTCCAGTTGGTGGTTTGCAACTAGGATTTTGTAGAATTTACCGAAAAAATGTTTCCAGGCACGTGCCCTGCAGACGACTGAAAATTACGGTATTTGGGACATTAAAACTGGCATGTGCCATTATATGGGTTCCATTAAAAAAACTTTTCGGCAATTTGAACATGTTCCTAGGTCAATTCGACCACGCTCTACACGATGGAAGTGAGTTTTTGCCGATCCGAGTTTGCTATCGTGAGATATAAGCCGATAAAGCCTGTTTTTGGCTAATTATGAACCCTTTCCGTGGAACCCGTGACCAGTGTACCACATGTGCCACGAATGACTTAGGGTCGAAAATTCAAGCTAGTTGGGTCCAGTTGGTGGTTTGCAACTAGGATTTTGTAGAATTTACCGAAAAAATGTTTCCAGGCACGTGCCCTGCAGACGACTGAAAATTACGGTATTTGGGACATTAAAACTGGCATGTGCCATTATATGGGTTCCATTAAAAAAACTTTTCGGCAATTTGAACATGTTCCTAGGTCAATTCGACCACGCTCTACACGATGGAAGTGAGTTTTTGCCGATCCGAGTTTGCTATCGTGAGATATAAGCCGATAAAGCCTGTTTTTGGCTAATTATGAACCCTTTCCGTGGAACCCGTGACCAGTGTACCACATGTGCCACGAATGACTTAGGGTCAAAAATTCAAGCTAGTTGGGTCCAGTTGGTGGTTTGCAACTAGGATGTTTTAGAATTTACCGAAAAAATGTTTCCAGGCACGTGCCCTGCAGACGACTGAAAATTACGGTATTTGGGACCCTAAAACTGGCATGTGCCATTATATGGGTTCCATTAAAAAAACTTTTCGGCAGTTTGAACATGTTCCTAGGTCAATTCGACCACGCTCTACACGATGGAAGTGAGTTTTTGCCGATCCGAGTTTGCTATCGTGAGATATACGCCGATAAAGCCTGTTTTTGGCTAATTTTGAACCCTTTCCGTGGAACCCGTGACCAGTGTACCACATGTGCCACGAATGACTTAGGGTCGAAAATTCAAGCTAGTTGGGTTCAGTTGGTGGTTTGCAACTAGGATGTTGTAGAATTTACCGAAAAAATGTTTCCAGGCACGTGCCCTGCAGACGACTGAAAATTACGGTATTTGGGACCCTAAAACTGGCATGTGCCATTATATGGGTTCCATTAAAAAAACTTTTCGGCAGTTTGAACATGTTCCTAGGTCAATTCGACCACGCTCTACACGATGGAAGTGAGTTTTTGCCGATCCGAGTTTGCTATCGTGAGATATAAGCCGATAAAGCCTGTTTTTGGCTAATTATGAACCCTTTCCGTGGAACCCGTGACCAGTGTACCACATGTGCCACGAATGACTTAGGGTCGAAAATTCAAGCTAGTTGGGTCCAGTTGGTGGTTTGCAACTAGGATGTTGTAGAATTTACCGAAAAAATGTTTCCAGGCACGTGCCCTGCAGACGACTGAAAATTACGGTATTTGGGACCCTAAAACTGGCATGTGCCATTATATGGGTTCCATTAAAAAAACTTTTCGGCAGTTTGAACATGTTCCTAGGTCAATTCGACCACGCTCTACACGATGGAAGTGAGTTTTTGCCGATCCGACTTTGCTATCGTGAGATATAAGCCGATAAAGCCTGTTTTTGGCTAATTATGAACCCTTTCCGTGGAACCCGTGACCAGTGTACCACATGTGCCACGAATGACTTAGGGTCGAAAATTTAAGCTAGTTGGGTCCAGTTGGTGGTTTGCAACTAGGATGTTGTAGAATTTACCGAAAAAATGTTTCCAGGCACGTGCCCTGCAGACGACTGAAAATTACGGTATTTGGGACCCTAAAACTGGCATGTGCCATTATATGGGTTCCATTAAAAAAACTTTTCGGCAGTTTGAACATGTTCCTAGGTCAATTCGACCACGCTCTACACGATGGAAGTGAGTTTTTGCCGATCCGAGTTTGCTATCGTGAGATATACGCCGATAAAGCCTGATTTTGGCTAATTTTGAACCCTTTCCGTGGAACCCGTGACCAGTGTACCACATGTGCCACGAATGACTTAGGGTCGAAAATTCAAGCTAGTTGGGTCCAGTTGGTGGTTTGCAACTAGGATGTTGTAGAATTTACCGAAAAAAATGTTTCCAGGCACGTGCCCTGCAGACGCAATTTTCCAGACCCCACAGATTTTTCGAAAGTTTAAAGTTTTTATCAAAAATCTGGGAAACGAACCCGGGGCCCTCGCATGCTAGGCAAGCGCTTTTGCACTGTGCTACTGAGCCGATGCTAATAAGCTGCATAGACCCGTCTATATCTGGCTCGCTACGCTCGCGTGCTTTCTACAGCATAGCGCCTATGCTACAACACGTGCAGGAACAAATATTGAATTCTCCCCTGCGGGGCCTTACGCGCTTGTCCTCGCTCCGCTCAGACAAGCCAGCCTTACGATAGGTTATCGGGGGTTCGCAGACAGTAAAACTTTGCATGGAATAGTAATGTTGCTCGAGAAAAACCAAATTCGAAAAATCTGTGGGGTTTGTAATCATGCCCTGCAGACGACTGAAAATTACGGTATTTGGGACCCTAAAACTGGCATGTGCCATTATATGGGTTCCATTAAAAAAACTTTTCGGCAGTTTGAACATGTTCCTAGGTCAATTCGACCACGCTCTACACGATGGAAGTGAGTTTTTGCCGATCCGAGTTTGCTATCGTGAGATATAAGCCGATAAAGCCTGTTTTTGGCTAATTATGAACCCTTTCCGTGGAACCCGTGACCAGTGTACCACATGTGCCACGAATGACTTAGGGTCGAAAATTCAAGCTAGTTGGGTCCAGTTGGTGGTTTGCAACTAGGATGTTGTAGAATTTACCGAAAAAATGTTTCCAGGCACGTGCCCTGCAGACGACTGAAAATTACGGTATTTGGGACCCTAAAACTGGCATGTGCCATTATATGGGTTCCATTAAAAAAACTTTTCGGCAGTTTGAACATGTTCCTAGGTCAATTCGACCACGCTCTACACGATGGAAGTGAGTTTTTGCCGATCCGAGTTTGCTATCGTGAGATATAAGCCGATAAAGCCTGTTTTTGGCTAATTATGAACCCTTTCCGTGGAACCCGTGACCAGTGTACCACATGTGCCACGAATGACTTAGGGTCGAAAATTTAAGCTAGTTGGGTCCAGTTGGTGGTTTGCAACTAGGATGTTGTAGAATTTACCGAAAAAATGTTTCCAGGAACGTGCCCTGCAGACGACTGAAAATTACGGTATTTGGGACCCTAAAACTGGCATGTGCCATTATATGGGTTCCATTAAAAAAACTTTTCGGCAGTTTGAACATGTTCCTAGGTCAATTCGACCACGCTCTACACGATGGAAGTGAGTTTTTGCCGATCCGAGTTCGCTATCGTGAGATATAAGCCGATAAAGCCTGTTTTTGGCTAATTTTGAACCCTTTCCGTGGAACCCGTGACCAGTGTACCACATGTGCCACGAATGACTTAGGGTCGAAAATTCAAGCTAGTTGGGTCCAGTTGGTGGTTTGCAACTAGGATGTTGTAGAATTTACCGAAAAAATGTTTTCAGGCACGTGCCCTGCAGACGACTGAAAATTACGGTATTTGGGACCCTAAAACTGGCATGTGCCATTATATGGGTTCCATTAAAAAAACTTTTCGGCAGTTTGAACATGTTCCTAGGTCAATTCGACCACGCTCTACACGATGGAAGTGAGTTTTTGCCGATCCGAGTTTGCTATCGTGAGATATAAGCCGATAAAGCCTGTTTTTGGCTAATTATGAACCCTTTCCGTGGAACCCGTGACCAGTGTACCACATGTGCCACGAATGACTTAGGGTCGAAAATTCAAGCTAGTTGGGTCCAGTTGGTGGTTTGCAACTAGGATGTTGTAGAATTTACCGAAAAAATGTTTCCAGGCACGTGCCCTGCAGACGACTGAAAATTACGGTATTTGGGACATTAAAACTGGCATGTGCCATTATATGGGTTCCATTAAAAAAACTTTTCGGCAATTTGAACATGTTCCTAGGTCAATTCGACCACGCTCTACACGATGGAAGTGAGTTTTTGCCCATCCGAGTTTGCTATCGTGAGATATAAGCCGATAAAGCCTGTTTTTGGCTAATTATGAACCCTTTCCGTGGAACCCGTGACCAGTGTACCACATGTGCCACGAATGACTTAGGGTCGAAAATTCAAGCTAGTTGGGTCCAGTTGGTGGTTTGCAACTAGGATGTTTTAGAATTTACCGAAAAAATGTTTCCAGGCACGTGCCCTGCAGACGACTGAAAATTACGGTATTTGGGACCCTAAAACTGGCATGTGCCATTATATGGGTTCCATTAAAAAAACTTTTCGGCAGTTTGAACATGTTCCTAGGTCAATTCGACCATGCTCTACACGATGGAAGTGAGTTTTTGCCGATCCGAGTTTGCTATCGTGAGATATAAGCCGATAAAGCCTGTTTTTGGCTAATTATGAACCCTTTCCGTGGAACCCGTGACCAGTGTACCACATGTGCCACGAATGACTTAGGGTCGAAAATTCAAGCTAGTTGGGTCCAGTTGGTGGTTTGCAACTAGGATGTTTTAGAATTTACCGAAAAAATGTTTCCAGGCACGTGCCCTGCAGACGACTGAAAAATACGATATTTGGGACACTAAAACTGGCATGTGCCATTATATGGGTTCCATTAAAAAAACTTTTCGGCAATTTGAACATGTTCCTAGGTCAATTCGACCACGCTCTACACGATGGAAGTGAGTTTTTGCCGATCCGAGTTTGCTATCGTGAGATATAAGCCGATAAAGCCTGTTTTTGGCTAATTTTGAACCCTTTCCGTGGAACCCGTGACCAAGGTACCACATGTGCCACGAATGACTTAGGGTCGAAAATTCAAGCTAGTTGGGTCCAGTTGGTGGTTTGCAACTAGGATGTTGTAGAATTTACCGAAAAAATGTTTCCAGGCACGTGCCCTGCAGACGACTGAAAAATACGATATTTGGGACACTAAAACTGGCATGTGCCATTATATGTGTTCCATTAAAAAAACTTTTCAGCAGTTTGAACATGTTCCTAGGTCAATTCGACCACGCTCTACACGATGGAAGTGAGTTTTTGCCGATCCGAGTTTGCTATCGTGAGATATAAGCCGATAAAGCCTGTTTTTGGCTAATTATGAACCCTTTCCGTGGAACCCGTGACCAGTGTACCACATGTGCCACGAATGACTTAGGGTCGAAAATTCAAGCTAGTTGGGTCCAGTTGGTGGTTTGCAACTAGGATGTTGTAGAATTTACCGAAAAAATGTTTCCAGGCACGTGCCCTGCAGACGACTGAAAATTACGGTATTTGGGACCCTAAAACTGGCAAGTGCCATTATATGGGTACCCCATTATATGGGTTCCATTAAAAAAACTTTTCGGCAGTTTGAACATGTTCCTAGGTCAATTCGACCACGCTCTACACGATGGAAGTGAGTTTTTGCCGATCCGAGTTTGCTATCGTGAGATATAAGCCGATAAAGCCTGTTTTGGCTAATTATGAACCCTTTCCGTGGAACCCGTGACCAGTGTACCACATGTGCCACGAATGACTTAGGGTCGAAAATTCAAGCTAGTTGGGTCCAGTTGGTGGTTTGCAACTAGGATGTTGTAGAATTTACCGAAAAAATGTTTCCAGGCACGTGCCCTGCAGACGACTGAAAATTACGGTATTTGGGACCCTAAAACTGGCATGTGCCATTATATGGGTTCCATTAAAAAAACTTTTCGGCAGTTTGAACATGTTCCTAGGTCAATTCGACCACGCTCTACACGATGGAAGTGAGTTTTTGCCGATCCGAGTTCGCTATCGTGAGATATAAGCCGATAAAGCCTGTGTTTGGCTAATTTTGAACCCTTTCCGTGGAACCCGTGACCAGTGTACCACATGTGCCACGAATGACTTAGGGTCGAAAATTCAAGCTAGTTGGGTCCAGTTGGTGGTTTGCAACTAGGATGTTGTAGAATTTACCGAAAAAATGTTTCCTGGCACGAGCCTTGCAGACGACTGAAAATTACGGTATTTGGGACCCTAAAACTGGCATGTGCCATTATATGGGTTCCATTAAAAAAACTTTTCGGCAGTTTGAACATGTTCCTAGGTCAATTCGACCACGCTCTACACGATGGAAGTGAGTTTTTGCCGATCCGAGTTTGCTATCGTGAGATATAAGCCGACAAAGCCTGTTTTTGGCTAATTATGAACCCTTTCCGTGGAACCCGTGACCAGTGTACCACATGTGCCACGAATGACTTAGGGTCGAAAATTCAAGCTAGTTGGGTCCAGTTGGTGGTTTGCAACTAGGATGTTGTAGAATTTACCGAAAAAATGTTTTCAGGCACGTGCCCTGCAGACGACTGAAAATTACGGTATTTGGGACCCTAAAACTGGCATGTGCCATTATATGGGTTCCATTAAAAAAACTTTTCGGCAATTTGAACATGTTCCTAGGTCAATTCGACCACGCTCTACACGATGGAAGTGAGTTTTTGCCGATCCGAGTTTGCTATCGTGAGATATAAGCCGATAAAGCCTGTTTTTGGCTAATTATGAACCCTTTCCGTGGAACCCGTGACCAGTGTACCACATGTGCCACGAATGACTTAGGGTCGAAAATTCAAGCTAGTTGGGTCCAGTTGGTGGTTTGCAACTAGGATGTTGTAGAATTTACCGAAAAAATGTTTCCAGGCACGTGCCCTGCAGACGACTGAAAATTACGGTATTTGGGACCCTAAAACTGGCATGTGCCATTATATGGGTTCCATTAAAAAAACTTTTCGGCAGTTTGAACATGTTCCTAGGTCAATTCGACCACGCTCTACACGATGGAAGTGAGTTTTTGCCGATCCGAGTTTGCTATCGTGAGATATAAGCCGATAAAGCCTGTTTTTGGCTAATTTTGAACCCTTTCCGTGGAACCCGTGACCAGTGTACCACATGTGCCACGAATGACTTAGGGTCGAAAATTCAAGCTAGTTGGGTCCAGTTGGTGGTTTGCAACTAGGATGTTGTAGAATTTACCGAAAAAATGTTTCCAGGCACGTGCCCTGCAGACGACTGAAAAATACGATATTTGGGACACTAAAACTGGCATGTGCCATTATATGGGTTCCATTAAAAAAACTTTTCGGCAATTTGAACATGTTCCTAGGTCAATTCGACCACGCTCTACACGATGGAAGTGAGTTTTTGCCGATCCGAGTTTGCTATCGTGAGATATAAGCCGATAAAGCCTGTTTTTGGCTAATTATGAACCCTTTCCGTGGAACCCGTGACCAGTGTACCACATGTGCCACGAATGACTTAGGGTCGAAAATTCAAGCTAGTTGGGTTCAGTTGGTGGTTTGCAACTAGGATGTTGTAGAATTTACCGAAAAAATGTTTCCAGGCACGTGCCCTGCAGACGACTGAAAATTACGGTATTTGGGACCCTAAAACTGGCATGTGCCATTATATGGGTTCCATTAAAAAAACTTTTCGGCAGTTTGAACATGTTCCTAGGTCAATTCGACCACGCTCTACACGATGGAAGTGAGTTTTTGCCGATCCGAGTTCGCTATCGTGAGATATAAGCCGATAAAGCCTGTTTTTGGCTAATTTTGAACCCTTTCCGTGGAACCCGTGACAAGTGTACCACATGTGCCACGAATGACTTAGGGTCGAAAATTCAAGCTAGTTGGGTCCAGTTGGTGGTTTGCAACTAGGATGTTGTAGAATTTACCGAAAAAATGTTTCCAGGCACGTGCCCTGCAGACGACTGAAAAATACGATATTTGGGACACTAAAACTGGCATGTGCCATTATATGGGTTCCATTAAAAAAACTTTTCGGCAATTTGAACATGTTCCTAGGTCAATTCGACCACGCTCTACACGATGGAAGTGAGTTTTTGCCGATCCGAGTTTGCTATCGTGAGATATAAGCCGATAAAGCCTGTTTTGGCTAATTATGAACCCTTTCCGTGGAACCCGTGACCAGTGTACCACATGTGCCACGAATGACTTAGGGTCGAAAATGCAAGCTAGTTGGGTCCAGTTGGTGGTTTGCAACTAGGATGTTGTAGAATTTACCGAAAAAATGTTTCCAGGCACGTGCCCTGCAGACGACTGAAAAATACGGTATTTGGGACACTAAAACTGGCATGTGCCATTATATGGGTTCCATTAAAAAAACTTTTCGGCAATTTGAACATGTTCCTAGGTCAATTCGACCACGCTCTACACGATGGGAGTGAGTTTTTGCCGATCCGAGTTTGCTATCGTGAGATATAAGCCGATAAAGCCTGTTTTTGGCTAATTATGAACCCTTTCCGTGGAACCCGTGACCAGTGTACCTTATGTGCCACGAATGACTTAGGGTCGAAAATTCAAGCTAGTTGGGTCCAGTTGGTGGTTCGCAACTAGGATGTTGTAGAATTTACCGAAAAAATGTTTCCAGGCACGTGCCCTGCAGACGACTGAAAAATACGGTATTTGGGACACTAAAACTGGCATGTGCCATTATATGGGTTCCATTAAAAAAACTTTTCGGCAATTTGAACATGTTCCTAGGTCAATTCGACCACGCTCTACACGATGGAAGTGAGTTTTTGCCGATCCGAGTTTGCTATCGTGAGATATAAGCCGATAAAGCCTGTTTTTGACTAATTATGAACCCTTTCCGTGGAGCCCGTGACCAGTGTACCACATGTGCCACGAATGACTTAGGGTCGAAAATTCAAGCTAGTTGGGTCCAGTTGGTGGTTTGCAACTAGGATGTTGTAGAATTGACCGAAAAAATGTTTCCAGGCACGTGCCCTGCAGACGACTGAAAATTACGGTATTTGGGACCCTAAAACTGGCATGTGCCATTATATGGGTTCCATTAAAAAAACTTTTCGGCAGTTTGAACATGTTCCTAGGTCAATTCGACCACGCTCTACACGATGTAAGTGAGTTTTTGCCGATCCGAGTTTGCTATCGTGAGATATAAGCCGATAAAGCCTGTTTTTGGCTAATTTTGAACCCTTTCCGTGGAACCCGTGACCAGTGTACCACATGTGCCACGAATGACTTAGGGTCGAAAATTCAAGCTAGTTGGGTCCAGTTGGTGGTTTGCAACTAGGATGTTGTAGAATTTACCGAAAAAATGTTTCCAGGCACGTGCCCTGCAGACGACTGAAAAATACGGTATTTGGGACACTAAAACTGGCATGTGCCATTATATGGGTTCCATTAAAAAAACTTTTCGGCAATTTGAACATGTTCCTAGGTCAATTCGACCACGCTCTACACGATGGAAGTGAGTTTTTGCCGATCCGAGTTTGCTATCGTGAGATATAAGCCGATAAAGCCTGTTTTTGGCTAATTTTGAACCCTTTCCGTGGAACCCGTGACCAGTGTACCCCATGTGCCACGAATGACTTAGGGTCGAAAATTCAAGCTAGTTGGGTCCAGTTGGTGGTTTGCAACTAGGATGTTGTAGAATTTACCGAAAAAATGTTTCCAGGCACGTTCCCTGCAGACGACTGAAAAATACGGTATTTGGGACCCTAAAACTGGCATGTGCCATTATATGGGTTCCATTAAAAAAACTTTTCGGCAATTTGAACATTTTCCTAGGTCAATTCGACCACGCTCTACACGATGGAAGTGAGTTTTTGCCGATCCGAGTTTGCTATCGTGAGATATAAGCTGATAAAGCCTGTTTTTGGCTAATTATGAACCCTTTCCGTGGAACCCGTGACCAGTGTACCACATGTGCCACGAATGACTTAGGGTCGAAAATTCAAGCTAGTTGGGTCCAGTTGGTGGTTTGCAACTAGGATGTTGTAGAATTTACCGAAAAAATGTTTCCAGGCACGTGCCCTGCAGACGACTGAAAATTACGGTATTTGGGACCCTAAAACTGGCAAGTGCCATTATATGGGTACCCCATTATATGGGTTCCATTAAAAAAACTTTTCGGCAGTTTGAACATGTTCCTAGGTCAATTCGACCACGCTCTACACGATGGAAGTGAGTTTTTGCCGATCCGAGTTTGCTATCGTGAGATATAAGCCGATAAAGCCTGTTTTGGCTAATTATGAACCCTTTCCGTGGAACCCGTGACCAGTGTACCACATGTGCCACGAATGACTTAGGGTCGAAAATTCAAGCTAGTTGGGTCCAGTTGGTGGTTTGCAACTAGGATGTTGTAGAATTTACCGAAAAAATGTTTCCAGGCACGTGCACTGCAGACGACTGAAAATTACGGTATTTGGGACCCTAAAACTGGCATGTGCCATTATATGGGTTCCATTAAAAAAACTTTTCGGCAGTTTGAACATGTTCCTAGGTCAATTCGACCACGCTCTACACGATGGAAGTGAGTTTTTGCCGATCCGAGTTCGCTATCGTGAGATATAAGCCGATAAAGCCTGTGTTTGGCTAATTTTGAACCCTTTCCGTGGAACCCGTGACCAGTGTACCACATGTGCCACGAATGACTTAGGGTCGAAAATTCAAGCTAGTTGGGTCCAGTTGGTGGTTTGCAACTAGGATGTTGTAGAATTTACCGAAAAAATGTTTCCAGGCACGTGCCCTGCAGACGACTGAAAATTACGGTATTTGGGACCCTAAAACTGGCATGTGCCATTATATGGGTTCCATTAAAAAAACTTTTCGGCAGTTTGAACATGTTCCTAGGTCAATTCGACCACGCTCTACACGATGGAAGTGAGTTTTTGCCGATCCGAGTTTGCTATCGTGAGATATAAGCCGACAAAGCCTGTTTTTGGCTAATTATGAACCCTTTCCGTGGAACCCGTGACCAGTGTACCACATGTGCCACGAATGACTTAGGGTCGAAAATTCAAGCTAGTTGGGTCCAGTTGGTGGTTTGCAACTAGGATGTTGTAGAATTTACCGAAAAAATGTTTCCAGGCACGTGCCCTGCAGACGACTGAAAATTACGGTATTTGGGACCCTAAAACTCGCATGTGCCATTATATGGGTTCCATTAAAAAAACTTTTCGGCAGTTTGAACATGTTCCTAGGTCAATTCGACCACGCTCTACACGATGGAAGTGAGTTTTTGCCGATCCGAGTTTGCTATCGTGAGATATAAGCCGATAAAGCCTGTTTTTGGCTAATTATGAACCCTTTCCGTGGAACCCGTGACCAGTGTACCACATGTGCCACGAATGACTTAGGGTCGAAAATTCAAGCTAGTTGGGTCCAGTTGGTGGTTTGCAACTAGGATGTTGTAGAATTTACCGAAAAAATGTTTCCAGGCACGTGCCCTGCAGACGACTGAAAATTACGGTATTTGGGACCCTAAAACTGGCATGTGCCATTATATGGGTTCCATTAAAAAAACTTTTCGGCAGTTTGAACATGTTCCTAGGTCAATTCGACCACGCTCTACACGATGGAAGTGAGTTTTTGCCGATCCGAGTTCGCTATCGTGAGATATAAGCCGATAAAGCCTGTTTTTGGCTAATTTTGAACCCTTTCCGTGGAACCCGTGACCAGTGTACCACATGTGCCACGAATGACTTAGGGTCGAAAATTCAAGCTAGTTGGGTCCAGTTGGTGGTTTGCAACTAGGATGTTGTAGAATTTACCGAAAAAATGTTTCCAGGCACGTGCCCTGCAGACGACTGAAAATTAAGGTATTTGGGACCCTAAAACTGGCATGTGCCATTATATGGGTTCCATTAAAAAAACTTTTCGGCAGTTTGAACATGTTCCTAGGTCAATTCGACCACGCTCTACACGATGGAAGTGAGTTTTTGCCGATCCGAGTTTGCTATCGTGAGATATAAGCCGATAAAGCCTGTTTTTGGCTAATTATGAACCCTTTCCGTGGAACCCGTGACCAGTGTACCACATGTGCCACGAATGACTTAGGGTCGAAAATTCAAGCTAGTTGGGTCCAGTTGGTGGTTTGCAACTAGGATGTTGTAGAATTTACCGAAAAAATGTTTCCAGGCACGTGCCCTGCAGACGACTGAAAATTACGGTATTTGGGACATTAAAACTGGCATGTGCCATTATATGGGTTCCATTAAAAAAACTTTTCGGCAATTTGAACATGTTCCTAGGTCAATTCGACCACGCTCTACACGATGGAAGTGAGTTTTTGCCGATCCGAGTTTGCTATCGTGAGATATAAGCCGATAAAGCCTGTTTTTGGCTAATTATGAACCCTTTCCGTGGAACCCGTGACCAGTGTACCACATGTGCCACGAATGACTTAGGGTCGAAAATTCAAGCTAGTTGGGTCAAGTTGGTGGTTTGCAACTAGGATGTTTTAGAATTTACCGAAAAAATGTTTCCAGGCACGTGCCCTGCAGACGACTGAAAATTACGGTATTTGGGACCCTAAAACTGGCATGTGCCATTATATGGGTTCCATTAAAAAAACTTTTCGGCAGTTTGAACATGTTCCTAGGTCAATTCGACCACGCTCTACACGATGGAAGTGAGTTTTTGCCGATCCGAGTTTGCTATCGTGAGATATAAGCCGATAAAGCCTGTTTTTGGCTAATTATGAACCCTTTCCGTGGAACCCGTGACCAGTGTACCACATGTGCCACGAATGACTTAGGGTCGAAAATTCAAGCTAGTTGGGTCCAGTTGGTGGTTTGCAACTAGGATGTTTTAGAATTTACCGAAAAAATGTTTCCAGGCACGTGCCCTGCAGACGACTGAAAATTACGGTATTTGGGACCCTAAAACTGGCATGTGCCATTATATGGGTTCCATTAAAAAAACTTTTCGGCAGTTTGAACATGTTCCTAGGTCAATTCGACCACGCTCTACACGATGGAAGTGAGTTTTTGCCGATCCGAGTTTGCTATCGTGAGATATAAGCCGATAAAGCCTGTTTTTGGCTAATTATGAACCCTTTCCGTGGAACCCGTGACCAGTGTACCACATGTGCCACGAATGACTTAGGGTCGAAAATTCAAGCTAGTTGGGTCCAGTTGGTGGTTTGCAACTAGGATGTTGTAGAATTTACCGAAAAAATGTTTCCAGGCACGTGCCCTGCAGACGACTGAATATTACGGTATTTGGGACCCTAAAACTGGCATGTGCCATTATATGGGTTCCATTAAAAAAACTTTTCGGCAGTTTGAACATGTTCCTAGGTCAATTCGACCACGCTCTACACGATGGAAGTGAGTTTTTGCCGATCCGAGTTTGCTATCGTGAGATATAAGCCGACAGAAGCCTGTTTTTGGCTAATTATGAACCCTTTCCGTGGAACCCGTGACCAGTGTACCACATGTGCCACGAATGACTTAGGGTCGAAAATTCAAGCTAGTTGGGTCCAGTTGGTGGTTTGCAACTAGGATGTTGTAGAATTTACCGAAAAAATGTTTCCAGGCACGTGCCCTGCAGACGACTGAAAATTACGGTATTTGGGACCCTAAAACTGGCATGTGCCATTATATGGGTTCCATTAAAAAAACTTTTCGGCAGTTTGAACATGTTCCTAGGTCAATTCGACCACGCTCTACACGATGGAAGTGAGTTTTTGCCGATCCGAGTTTGCTATCGTGAGATATAAGCCGATAAAGCCTGTTTTTGGCTAATTATGAACCCTTTCCGTGGAACCCGTGACCAGTGTACCACATGTGCCACGAATGACTTAGGGTCGAAAATTCAAGCTAGTTGGGTCCAGTTGGTGGTTTGCAACTAGGATGTTGTAGAATTTACCGAAAAAATGTTTCCAGGCACGTGCCCTGCAGACGACTGAAAATTACGGTATTTGGGACCCTAAAACTGGCATGTGCCATTATATGGGTTCCATTAAAAAAACTTTTCGGCAATTTGAACATGTTCCTAGGTCAATTCGACCACGCTCTACACGATGGAAGTGAGTTTTTGCCGATCCGAGTTTGCTATCGTGAGATATAAGCCGATAAAGCCTGTTTTTGGCTAATTATGAACCCTTTCCGTGGAACCCGTGACCAGTGTATCACATGTGCCACGAATGACTTAGGGTCGAAAATTCAAGCTAGTTGGGTCCAGTTGGTGGTTTGCAACTAGGATGTTGAAGAATTTACCGAAAAAATGTTTCCAGGCACGTGCCCTGCAGACGACTGAAAATTACGGTATTTGGGACCCTAAAACTGGCATGTGCCATTATATGGGTTCCGTTAAAAAAAACTTTTCGGCAGTTTGAACATGTTCCTAGGTCAATTCGACCACGCTCTACACGATGGAAGTGAGTTTTTGCCGATCCGAGTTTGCTATCGTGAGATATAAGCCGATAAAGCCTGTTTTTGGCTAATTTTGAACCCTTTCCGTGGAAGCCATGACCAGTGTACCACATGTGCCACGAATGACTTAGGGTCGAAAATTCAAGCTAGTTGGGTCCAGTTGGTGGTTTGCAACTAGGATGTTGTAGAATTTACCGAAAAAATGTTTCCAGGCACGTGCCCTGCAGACGACTGAAAAATACGATATTTGGGACACTAAAACTGGCATGTGCCATTATATGGGGTCCATTAAAAAAACTTTTCGGCAATTTGAACATGTTCCTAGGTCAATTCGACCACGCTCTACACGATGGAAGTGAGTTTTTGCCGATCCGAGTTTGCTATCGTGAGATATAAGCCGATAAAGCCTGTTTTTGGCTAATTTTGAAACCTTTCCGTGGAACCCATGACCAGTGTACCACATGTGCCACGAATGACTTAGGGTCGAAAATTCAAGCTAGTTGGGTCCAGTTGGTGGTTTGCAACTAGGATGTTGTAGAATTTACCGAAAAAATGTTTCCAGGCACGTGCCCTGCAGACGACTGAAAAATACGATATTTGGGACACTAAAACTGGCATGTGCCATTATATGGGTTCCATTAAAAAAACTTTTCGGCAATTTGAACATGTTCCTAGGTCAATTCGACCACGCTCTACACGATGGAAGTGAGTTTTTGCCGATCCGAGTTTGCTATCGTGAGATATAAGCCGATAAAGCCTGTTTTTGGCTAATTTTGAACCCTTTCCGTGGAACCCATGACCAGTGTACCACATGTGCCACGAATGACTTAGGGTCGAAAATTCAAGCTAGTTGGGTCCAGTTGGTGGTTTGCAACTAGGATGTTGTAGAATTTACCGAAAAAATGTTTCCAGGCACGTGCCCTGCAGACGACTGAAAAATACGATATTTGGGACACTAAAACTGGCATGTGCCATTATATGGGTTCCATTAAAAAAACTTTTCGGCAATTTGAACATGTTCCTAGGTCAATTCGACCACGCTCTACACGATGGAAGTGAGTTTTTGCCGATCCGAGTTTGCTATCGTGAGATATAAGCCGATAAAGCCTGTTTTTGGCTAATTTTGAACCCTTTCCGTGGAACCCATGACCAGTGTACCACATGTGCCACGAATGACTTAGGGTCGAAAATTCAAGCTAGTTGGGTCCAGTTGGTGGTTTGCAACTAGGATGTTGTAGAATTTACTGAAAAAATGTTTCCAGGCACGTGCCCTGCAGACGACTGAAAAATACGATATTTGGGACACTAAAACTGGCATGTGCCATTATATGGGTTCCATTAAAAAAACTTTTCGGCAATTTGAACATGTTCCTAGGTCAATTCGACCACGCTCTACACGATGGAAGTGAGTTTTTGCCGATCCGAGTTTGCTATCGTGAGATATAAGCCGATAAAGCCTGTTTTTGGCTAATTATGAACCCTTTCCGTGGAACCCGTGACCAGTGTACCACATGTGCCACGAATGACTTAGGGTCGAAAATTCAAGCTAGTTGGGTTCAGTTGGTGGTTTTCAACTAGGATGTTGTAGAATTTACCGAAAAAATGTTTCCAGGCACGTGCCCTGCAGACGACTGAAAAATACGATATTTGGGACACTAAAACTGGCATGTGCCATTATATGTGTTCCATTAAAAAAACTTTTCGGCAATTTGAACATGTTCCTAGGTCAATTCGACCACGCTCTACACGATGGAAGTGAGTTTTTGCCGATCCGAGTTTGCTATCGTGAGATATAAGCCGATAAAGCCTGTTTTGGCTAATTATGAACCCTTTCCGTGGAACCCGTGACCAGTGTACCACATGTGCCACGAATGACTTAGGGTCGAAAATTCAAGCTAGTTGGGTCCAGTTGGTGGTGTGCAACTAGGATGTTGTAGAATTTACCGAAAAAATGTTTCCAGGCACGTGCCCTGCAGACGACTGAAAATTACGGTATTTGGGACCCTAAAACTGGCATGTGCCATTATATGGGTTCCATTAAAAAAACTTTTCGGCAATTTGAACATGTGTCTAGGTCAATTCGACCACGCTCTACACGATGGAAGTGAGTTTTTGCCGATCCGAGTTTGCTATCGTGAGATATAAGCCGATAAAGCCTGTTTTTGGCTAATTATGAACCCTTTCCGTGGAACCCGTGACCAGTGTACCACATGTGCCACGAATGACTTAGGGTCGAAAATTCAAGCTAGTTGGGTTCAGTTGGTGGTTTTCAACTAGGATGTTGTAGAATTTACCGAAAAAATGTTTCCAGGCACGTGCCCTGCAGACGACTGAAAAATACGATATTTGGGACACTAAAACTGGCATGTGCCATTATATGTGTTCCATTAAAAAAACTTTTCGGCAATTTGAACATGTTCCTAGGTCAATTCGACCACGCTCTACACGATGGAAGTGAGTTTTTGCCGATCCGAGTTTGCTATCGTGAGATATAAGCCGATAAAGCCTGTTTTGGCTAATTATGAACCCTTTCCGTGGAACCCGTGACCAGTGTACCACATGTGCCACGAATGACTTAGGGTCGAAAATTCAAGCTAGTTGGGTCCAGTTGGTGGTGTGCAACTAGGATGTTGTAGAATTTACCGAAAAAAATGTTTCCAGGCACGTGCCCTGCAGACGACTGAAAATTACGGTATTTGGGACCCTAAAACTGGCATGTGCCATTATATGGGTTCCATTAAAAAAACTTTTCAGCAGTTTGAACATGTTCCTAGGTCAATTCGACCACGCTCTACACGATGGAAGTGAGTTTTTGCCGATCCGAGTTTGCTATCGTGAGATATAAGCCGATAAAGCCTGTTTTGGCTAATTATGAACCCTTTCCGTGGAACCCGTGACCAGTGTACCACATGTGCCACGAATGACTTAGCGTCGAAAATTCAAGCTAGTTGGGTCCAGTTGGTGGTTTGCAACTAGGATGTTGTAGAATTTACCGAAAAAATGTTTCCAGGCACGTGCCCTGCAGACGACTGAAAATTACGGTATTTGGGACCCTAAAACTGGCATGTGCCATTATATGGGTTCCATTAAAAAAACTTTTCGGCAGTTTGAACATGTTCCTAGGTCAATTCGACCACGCTCTACACGATGGAAGTGAGTTTTTGCCGATCCGAGTTTGCTATCGTGAGATATAAGCCGATAAAGCCTGTTTTTGGCTAATTATGAACCCTTTCCGTGGAACCCGTGACCAGTGTACCACATGTGCCACGAATGACTTAGGGTCGAAAATTCAAGCTAGTTGGGTCCAGTTGGTGGTTTGCAACTAGGATGTTGTAGAATTTACCGAAAAAATGTATCCAGGCACGTGCCCTGCAGACGACTGAAAATTACGGTATTTGGGACCCTAAAACTGGCATGTGCCATTATATGGGTTCCATTAAAAAAACTTTTCGGCAGTTTGAACATGTTCCTAGGTCAATTCGACCACGCTCTACACGATGGAAGTGAGTTTTTGCCGATCCGAGTTTGCTATCGTGAGATATAAGCCGATAAAGCCTGTTTTTGGCTAATTTTGAACCCTTTCCGTGGAACCCGTGACCAGTGTACCACATGTGCCACGAATGACTTAGGGTCGAAAATTCAAGCTAGTTGGGTCCAGTTGGTGGTTTGCAACTAGGATGTTGTAGAATTTACCGAAAAAATGTTTCCAGGCACGTGCCCTGCAGACGACTGAAAAATACGATATTTGGGACACTAAAACTGGCATGTGCCATTATATGGGTTCCATTAAAAAAACTTTTCGGCAATTTGAACATGTTCCTAGGTCAATTCGACCACGCTCTACACGATGGAAGTGAGTTTTTGCCGATCCGAGTTTGCTATCGTGATATATAAGCCGATAAAGCCTGTTTTTGGCTAATTATGAACCCTTTCCGTGGAACCCGTGACCAGTGTACCACATGTGCCACGAATGACTTAGGGTCGAAAATTCAAGCTAGTTGGGTTCAGTTGGTGGTTTGCAACTAGGATGTTGTAGAATTTACCGAAAAAATGTTTCCAGGCACGTGCCCTGCAGACGACTGAAAATTACGGTATTTGGGACCCTAAAACTGGCATGTGCCATTATATGGGTTCCATTAAAAAAACTTTTCGGCAGTTTGAACATGTTCCTAGGTCAATTCGACCACGCTCTACACGATGGAAGTGAGTTTTTGCCGATCCGAGTTTGCTATCGTGAGATATAAGCCGATAAAGCCTGTTTTTGGCTAATTTTGAACCCTTTCCGTGGAACCCGTGACCAGTGTACCACATGTGCCACGAATGACTTAGGGTCGAAAATTCAAGCTAGTTGAGTCCAGTTGGTGGTTTGCAACTAGGATGTTGTAGAATTTACCGAAAAAATGTTTCCAGGCACGTGCCCTGCAGACGACTGAAAAATACGATATTTGGGACACTAAAACTGGCATGTGCCATTATATGGGTTCCATTAAAAAAACTTTTCGGCAATTTGAACATGTTCCTAGGTCAATTCGACCACGCTCTACACGATGGAAGTGAGTTTTTGCCGATCCGAGTTTGCTATCGTGAGATATAAGCCGATAAAGCCTGTTTTGGCTAATTATGAACCCTTTCCGTGGAACCCGTGACCAGTGTACCACATGTGCCACGAATGACTTAGGGTCGAAAATTCAAGCTAGTTGGGTCCAGTTGGTGGTTTGCAACTAGGATGTTGTAGAATTTACCGAAAAAATGTTTCCAGGCACGTGCCCTGCAGACGACTGAAAAATACGGTATTTGGGACACTAAAACTGGCATGTGCCATTATATGGGTTCCATTAAAAAAAACTTTTCGGCAATTTGAACATGTTCCTAGGTCAATTCGACCACGCTCTACACGATGGAAGTGAGTTTTTGCCGATCCGAGTTTGCTATCGTGAGATATAAGCCGATAAAGCCTGTTTTTGGCTAATTATGAACCCTTTCCGTGGAACCCGTGACCAGTGTACCACATGTGCCACGAATGACTTAGGGTCGAAAATTCAAGCTAGTTGGGTCCAGTTGGTGGTTTGCAACTAGGATGTTGTAGAATTTACCGAAAAAATGTTTCCAGGCACGTGCCCTGCAGACGACTGAAAATTACGGTATTTGGGACCCTAAAACTGGCATGTGCCATTATATGGGTTCCATTAAAAAAACTTTTCAGCAGTTTGAACATGTTCCTAGGTCAATTCGACCACGCTCTACACGATGGAAGTGAGTTTTTGCCGATCCGAGTTTGCTATCGTGAGATATAAGCCGATAAAGCCTGTTTTGGCTAATTATGAACCCTTTCCGTGGAACCCGTGACCAGTGTACCACATGTGCCACGAATGACTTAGCGTCGAAAATTCAAGCTAGTTGGGTCCAGTTGGTGGTTTGCAACTAGGATGTTGTAGAATTTACCGAAAAAATGTTTCCAGGCACGTGCCCTGCAGACGACTGAAAATTACGGTATTTGGGACCCTAAAACTGGCATGTGCCATTATATGGGTTCCATTAAAAAAACTTTTCGGCAGTTTGAACATGTTCCTAGGTCAATTCGACCACGCTCTACACGATGGAAGTGAGTTTTTGCCGATCCGAGTTTGCTATCGTGAGATATAAGCCGATAAAGCCTGTTTTTGGCTAATTATGAACCCTTTCCGTGGAACCCGTGACCAGTGTACCACATGTGCCACGAATGACTTAGGGTCGAAAATTCAAGCTAGTTGGGTCCAGTTGGTGGTTTGCAACTAGGATGTTGTAGAATTTACCGAAAAAATGTATCCAGGCACGTGCCCTGCAGACGACTGAAAATTACGGTATTTGGGACCCTAAAACTGGCATGTGCCATTATATGGGTTCCATTAAAAAAACTTTTCGGCAGTTTGAACATGTTCCTAGGTCAATTCGACCACGCTCTACACGATGGAAGTGAGTTTTTGCCGATCCGAGTTTGCTATCGTGAGATATAAGCCGATAAAGCCTGTTTTTGGCTAATTTTGAACCCTTTCCGTGGAACCCGTGACCAGTGTACCACATGTGCCACGAATGACTTAGGGTCGAAAATTCAAGCTAGTTGGGTCCAGTTGGTGGTTTGCAACTAGGATGTTGTAGAATTTACCGAAAAATGTTTCCAGGCACGTGCCCTGCAGACGACTGAAAAATACGATATTTGGGACACTAAAACTGGCATGTGCCATTATATGGGTTCCATTAAAAAAACTTTTCGGCAATTTGAACATGTTCCTAGGTCAATTCGACCACGCTCTACACGATGGAAGTGAGTTTTTGCCGATCCGAGTTTGCTATCGTGATATATAAGCCGATAAAGCCTGTTTTTGGCTAATTATGAACCCTTTCCGTGGAACCCGTGACCAGTGTACCACATGTGCCACGAATGACTTAGGGTCGAAAATTCAAGCTAGTTGGGTTCAGTTGGTGGTTTGCAACTAGGATGTTGTAGAATTTACCGAAAAAATGTTTCCAGGCACGTGCCCTGCAGACGACTGAAAATTACGGTATTTGGGACCCTAAAACTGGCATGTGCCATTATATGGGTTCCATTAAAAAAACTTTTCGGCAGTTTGAACATGTTCCTAGGTCAATTCGACCACGCTCTACACGATGGAAGTGAGTTTTTGCCGATCCGAGTTTGCTATCGTGAGATATAAGCCGATAAAGCCTGTTTTTGGCTAATTTTGAACCCTTTCCGTGGAACCCGTGACCAGTGTACCACATGTGCCACGAATGACTTAGGGTCGAAAATTCAAGCTAGTTGAGTCCAGTTGGTGGTTTGCAACTAGGATGTTGTAGAATTTACCGAAAAAATGTTTCCAGGCACGTGCCCTGCAGACGACTGAAAAATACGATATTTGGGACACTAAAACTGGCATGTGCCATTATATGGGTTCCATTAAAAAAACTTTTCGGCAATTTGAACATGTTCCTAGGTCAATTCGACCACGCTCTACACGATGGAAGTGAGTTTTTGCCGATCCGAGTTTGCTATCGTGAGATATAAGCCGATAAAGCCTGTTTTGGCTAATTATGAACCCTTTCCGTGGAACCCGTGACCAGTGTACCACATGTGCCACGAATGACTTAGGGTCGAAAATTCAAGCTAGTTGGGTCCAGTTGGTGGTTTGCAACTAGGATGTTGTAGAATTTACCGAAAAAATGTTTCCAGGCACGTGCCCTGCAGACGACTGAAAAATACGGTATTTGGGACACTAAAACTGGCATGTGCCATTATATGGGTTCCATTAAAAAAAACTTTTCGGCAATTTGAACATGTTCCTAGGTCAATTCGACCACGCTCTACACGATGGAAGTGAGTTTTTGCCGATCCGAGTTTGCTATCGTGAGATATAAGCCGATAAAGCCTGTTTTTGGCTAATTATGAACCCTTTCCGTGGAACCCGTGACCAGTGTACCACATGTGCCACGAATGACTTAGGGTCGAAAATTCAAGCTAGTTGGGTCCAGTTGGTGGTTTGCAACTAGGATGTTGTAGAATTTACCGAAAAAATGTTTCCAGGCACGTGCCCTGCAGACGACTGAAAATTACGGTATTTGGGACCCTAAAACTGGCATGTGCCATTATATGGGTTCCATTAAAAAAACTTTTCGGCAGTTTGAACATGTTCCTAGGTCAATTCGACCACGCTCTACACGATGGAAGTGAGTTTTTGCCGATCCGAGTTTGCTATCGTGAGATATAAGCCGATAAAGCCTGTTTTTGGCTAATTTTGAACCCTTTCCGTGGAACCCGTGACCAGTGTACCACATGTGCCACGAATGACTTAGGGTCGAAAATTCAAGCTAGTTGGGTCCAGTTGGTGGTTTGCAACTAGGATGTTGTAGAGTTTACCGAAAAAATGTTTCCAGGCACGTGCCCTGCAGACGACTGAAAAATACGGTATTTGGGACACTAAAACTGGCATGTGCCATTATATGGGTTCCATTAAAAAAACTTTTCGGCAATTTGAACATGTTCCTAGGTCAATTCGACCACGCTCTACACGATGGGAGTGAGTTTTTGCCGATCCGAGTTTGCTATCGTGAGATATAAGCCGATAAAGCCTGTTTTTGGCTAATTATGAACCCTTTCCGTGGAACCCGTGACCAGTGTACCTTATGTGCCACGAATGACTTAGGGTCGAAAATTCAAGCTAGTTGGGTCCAGTTGGTGGTTTGCAACTAGGATGTTGTAGAATTTACCGAAAAAATGTTTCCAGGCACGTGCCCTGCAGACGACTGAAAAATACGGTATTTGGGACACTAAAACTGGCATGTGTTATTATATGGGTTCCATTAAAAAAACTTTTCGGCAATTTGAACATGTTCCTAGGTCAATTCGACCACGCTCTACACGATGGAAGTGAGTTTTTGCCGATCCGAGTTTGCTATCGTGAGAAATAAGCCGATAAAGCCTGTTTTTGACTAATTATGAACCCTTTCCGTGGAACCCGTGACCAGTGTACCACATGTGCCACGAATGACTTAGGGTCGAAAATTCAAGCTAGTTGGGTCCAGTTGGTGGTTTGCAACTAGGATGTTGTAGAATTTACCGAAAAAATGTTTCCAGGCACGTGCCCTGCAGACGACTGAAAATTACGGTATTTGGGACCCTAAAACTGGCATGTGCCATTATATGGGTTCCATTAAAAAAACTTTTCGGCAGTTTGAACATGTTCCTAGGTCAATTCGACCACGCTCTACACGATGGAAGTGAGTTTTTGCCGATCCGAGTTTGCTATCGTGAGATATAAGCCGATAAAGCCTGTTTTTGGCTAATTTTGAACCCTTTCCGTGGAACCCGTGACCAGTGTACCACATGTGCCACGAATGACTTAGGGTCGAAAATTCAAGCTAGTTGGGTCCAGTTGGTGGTTTGCAACTAGGATGTTGTAGAATTTACCGAAAAAATGTTTCCAGGCACGTGCCCTGCAGACGACTGAAAAATACGGTATTTGGGACACTAAAACTGGCATGTGCCATTATATGGGTTCCATTAAAAAAACTTTTCGGCAATTTGAACATGTTCCTAGGTCAATTCGACCACGCTCTACACGATGGAAGTGAGTTTTTGCCGATCCGAGTTTGCTATCGTGAGATATAAGCCGATAAAGCCTGTTTTTGGCTAATTTTGAACCCTTTCCGTGGAACCCGTGACCAGTGTACCACATGTGCCACGAATGACTTAGGGTCGAAAATTCAAGCTAGTTGGGTCCAGTTGGTGGTTTGCAACTAGGATGTTGTAGAATTTACCGAAAAAATGTTTCCAGGCACGTTCCCTGCAGACGACTGAAAAATACGGTATTTGGGACCCTAAAACTGGCATGTGCCATTATATGGGTTCCATTAAAAAAACTTTTCGGCAATTTGAACATGTTCCTAGGTCAATTCGACCACGCTCTACACGATGGAAGTGAGTTTTTGCCGATCCGAGTTTGCTATCGTGAGATATAAGCCGATAAAGCCTGTTTTTGGCTAATTATGAACCCTTTCCGTGGAACCCGTGACCAGTGTACCACATGTGCCACGAATGACTTAGGGTCGAAAATTCAAGCTAGTTGGGTCCAGTTGGTGGTTTGCAACTAGGATGTTGTAGAATTTACCGAAAAAATGTTTCCAGGCACGTGCCCTGCAGAGGACTGAAAATTACGGTATTTGGGACCCTAAAACTGGCATGTGCCATTATATGGGTTCCATTAAAAAAACTTTTCGGCAGTTTGAACATGTTCCTAGGTCAATTCGACCACGCTCTACACGATGGAAGTGAGTTTTTGCCGATCCGAGTTTGCTATCGTGAGATATAAGCCGATAAAGCCTGTTTTTGGCTAATTATGAACCCTTTCCGTGGAACCCGTGACCAGTGTACCACATGTGCCACGAATGACTTAGGGTCGAAAATTCAAGCTAGTTGGGTCCAGTTGGTGGTTTGCAACTAGGATGATGTAATATTTCCCGAAAAAATGTTTCCAGGCACGTGCCCTGCAGACGACTGAAAATTACGGTATTTGGGACCCTAAAACTGGCATGTGCCATTATATGGGTTCCATTAAAAAAACTTTTCGGCAATTTGAACATGTTCCTAGGTCAATTCGACCACGCTCTACACGATGGAAGTGAGTTTTTGCCGATCCGAGTTTGCTATCGTGAGATATAAGCCGATAAAGCCTGTTTTTGGCTAATTATGAACCCTTTCCGTGGAACCCGTGACCAGTGTACCACATGTGCCACGAATGACTTAGGGTCGAAAATTCAAGCTAGTTGGGTCCAGTTGGTGGTTTGCAACTAGGATGTTGTAGAATTTACCGAAAAAATGTTTCCAGGCACGTGCCCTGCAGACGACTGAAAATTACGGTATTTGGGACCCTAAAACTGGCATGTGCCATTATATGGGTTCCATTAAAAAAACTTTTCGGCAGTTTGAACATGTTCCTAGGTCAATTCGACCACGCTCTACACGATGGAAGTGAGTTTTTGCCGATCCGAGTTTGCTATCGTGAGATATAAGCCGATAAAGCCTGTTTTTGGCTAATTATGAACCCTTTCCGTGGAACCCGTGACCAGTGTACCACATGTGCCACGAATGACTTAGGGTCGAAAATTCAAGCTAGTTGGGTCCAGTTGGTGGTTTGCAACTAGGATGTTTTAGAATTTACCGAAAAAATGTTTCCAGGCACGTGCCCTGCAGACGACTGAAAATTACGGTATTTGGGACCCTAAAACTGGCATGTGCCATTATATGGGTTCCATTAAAAAAACTTTTCGGCAGTTTGAACATGTTCCTAGGTCAATTCGACCACGCTCTACACGATGGAAGTGAGTTTTTGCCGATCCGAGTTTGCTATCGTGAGATATAAGCCGATAAAGCCTGTTTTTGGCTAATTTTGAACCCTTTCCGTGGAACCCGTGACCAGTGTACCACATGTGCCACGAATGACTTAGGGTCGAAAAGTCAAGCTAGTTGGGTCCAGTTGGTGGTTTGCAACTAGGATGTTGTAGAATTTACCGAAAAAATGTTTCCAGGCACGTGCCCTGCAGACGACTGAAAATTACGGTATTTGGGACCCTAAAACTGGCATGTGCCATTATATGGGTTCCATTAAAAAAACTTTTCGGCAGTTTGAACATGTTCCTAGGTCAATTCGACCACGCTCTACACGATGGAAGTGAGTTTTTGCCGATCCGAGTTTGCTATCGTGAGATATAAGCCGATAAAGCCTGTTTTTGGCTAATTTTGAACCCTTTCCGTGGAACCCGTGACCAGTGTACCACATGTGCCACGAATGACTTAGGGTCGAAAATTCAAGCTAGTTGGGTCCAGTTGGTGGTTTGCAACTAGGATGTTGTAGAATTTACCGAAAAAATGTTTCCAGGCACGTGCCCTGCAGACGACTGAAAAATACGGTATTTGGGACCCTAAAACTGGCATGTGCCATTATATGGGTTCCATTAAAAAAACTTTTCGGCAATTTGAACATGTTCCTAGGTCAATTCGACCACGCTCTACACGATGGAAGTGAGTTTTTGCCGATCCGAGTTTGCTATCGTGAGATATAAGCCGATAAAGCCTGTTTTTGGCTAATTATGAACCCTTTCCGTGGAACCCGTGACCAGTGTACCACATGTGCCACGAATGACTTAGGGTCGAAAATTCAAGCTAGTTGGGTCCAGTTGGTGGTTTGCAACTAGGATGTTGTAGAATTTACCGAAAAAATGTTTCCAGGAACGTGCCCTGCAGACGACTGAAAAATACGGTATTTGGGACACTAAAACTGGCATGTGCCATTATATGGGTTCCATTAAAAAAACTTTTCGGCAATTTGAACATGTTCCTAGGTCTATTCGACCACGCTCTACACGATGGAAGTGAGTTTTTGCCGATCCGAGTTTGCTATCGTGAGATATAAGCCGATAAAGCCTGTTTTTGACTAATTATGAACCCTTTCCGTGGAACCCGTGACCTGTGTACCACATGTGCCACGAATGACTTAGGGTCGAAAATTCAAGCTAGTTGGGTCCAGTTGGTGGTTTGCAACTAGGATGTTGTAGAATTTACCGAAAAAATGTTTCCAGGCACGTGCCCTGCAGACGACTGAAAATTACGGTATTTGGGACCCTAAAACTGGCATGTGCCATTATATGGGTTCCATTAAAAAAACTTTTCGGCAGTTTGAACATGTTCCTAGGTCAATTCGACCACGCTCTACACGATGGAAGTGAGTTTTTGCCGATCCGAGTTTGCTATCGTGAGATATAAGCCGATAAAGCCTGTTTTTGGCTAATTTTGAACCCTTTCCGTGGAACCCGTGACCAGTGTACCACATGTGCCACGAATGACTTAGGGTCGAAAATTCAAGCTAGTTGGGTCCAGTTGGTGGTTTGCAACTAGGATGTTGTAGAATTTACCGAAAAAATGTTTCCAGGCACGTGCCCTGCAGACGACTGAAAAATACGTTATTTGGGACACTAAAACTGGCATGTGCCATTATATGGGTTCCATTAAAAAAACTTTTCGGCAATTTGAACATGTTCCTAGGTCAATTCGACCACGCTCTACACGATGGAAGTGAGTTTTTGCCGATCCGAGTTTGCTATCGTGAGATATGAGCCGATAAAGCCTGTTTTTGGCTAATTTTGAACCCTTTCCGTGGAACCCGTGACCAGTGTACCACATGTGCCACGAATGACTTAGGGTCGAAAATTCAAGCTAGTTGGGTCCAGTTGGTGGTTTGCAACTAGGATGTTGTAGAATTTACCGAAAAAATGTTTCCAGGCACGTGCCCTGCAGACGACTGAAAAATACGGTATTTGGGACCCTAAAACTGGCATGTGCCATTATATGGGTTCCATTAAAAAAACTTTTCGGCAATTTGAACATGTTCCTAGGTCAATTCGACCACGCTCTACACGATGGAAGTGAGTTTTTGCCGATCCGAGTTTGCTATCGTGAGATATAAGCCGATAAAGCCTGTTTTTGGCTAATTATGAACCCTTTCCGTGGAACCCGTGACCAGTGTACCACATGTGCCACGAATGACTTAGGGTCGAAAATTCAAGCTAGTTGGGTCCAGTTGGTGGTTTGCAACTAGGATGTTGTAGAATTTACCGAAAAAATGTTTCCAGGCACGTGCCCTGCAGACGACTGAAAATTACGGTATTTGGGACCCTAAAACTGGCATGTGCCATTATATGGGTTCCATTAAAAAAACTTTTCGGCAGTTTGAACATGTTCCTAGGTCAATTCGACCACGCTCTACACGATGGAAGTGAGTTTTTGCCGATCCGAGTTTGCTATCGTGAGATATAAGCCGATAAAGCCTGTTTTTGGCTAATTATGAACCCTTTCCGTGGAACCCGTGACCAGTGTACCACATGTGCCACGAATGACTTAGGGTCGAAAATTCAAGCTAGTTGGGTCCAGTTGGTGGTTTGCAACTAGGATGATGTAGAATTTCCCGAAAAAATGTTTCCAGGCACGTGCCCTGCAGACGACTGAAAATTACGGTATTTGGGACCCTAAAACTGGCATGTGCCATTATATGGGTTCCATTAAAAAAACTTTTCGGCAATTTGAACATGTTCCTAGGTCAATTCGACCACGCTCTACACGATGGAAGTGAGTTTTTGCCGATCCCAGTTTGCTATCGTGAGATATAAGCCGATAAAGCCTGTTTTTGGCTAATTATGAACCCTTTCCGTGGAACCCGTGACCAGTGTACCACATGTGCCACGAATGACTTAGGGTCGAAAATTCAAGCTAGTTGGGTCCAGTTGGTGGTTTGCAACTAGGATGTTGTAGAATTTACCGAAAAAATGTTTCCAGGCACGTGCCCTGCAGACGACTGAAAATTACGGTATTTGGGACCCTAAAACTGGCATGTGCCATTATATGGGTTCCATTAAAAAAACTTTTCGGCAGTTTGAACATGTTCCTAGGTCAATTCGACCACGCTCTACACGATGGAAGTGAGTTTTTGCCGATCCGAGTTTGCTATCGTGAGATATAAGCCGATAAAGCCTGTTTTTGGCTAATTTTGAACCCTTTCCGTGGAACCCGTGACCAGTGTACCACATGTGCCACGAATGACTTAGGGTCGAAAATTCAAGCTAGTTGGGTCCAGTTGGTGGTTTGCAACTAGGATGTTGTAGAATTTACCGAAAAAATGTTTCCAGGCACGTGCCCTGCAGACGACTGAAAAATACGGTATTTTGGGACCCTAAAACTGGCATGTGCCATTATATGGGTTCCATTAAAAAAACTTTTCGGCAATTTGAACATGTTCCTAGGTCAATTCGACCACGCTCTACACGATGGAAGTGAGTTTTTGCCGATCCGAGTTTGCTATCGTGAGATATAAGCCGATAAAGCCTGTTTTTGGCTAATTATGAACCCTTTCCGTGGAACACGTGACCAGTGTACCACATGTGCCACGAATGACTTAGGGTCGAAAATTCAAGCTAGTTGGGTCCAGTTGGTGGTTTGCAACTAGGATGTTGTAGAATTTACCGAAAAAATGTTTCCAGGAACGTGCCCTGCAGACGACTGAAAAATACGGTATTTGGGACACTAAAACTGGCATGTGCCATTATATGGGTTCCATTAAAAAAACTTTTCGGCAATTTGAACATGTTCCTAGGTCTATTCGACCACGCTCTACACGATGGAAGTGAGTTTTTGCCGATCCGAGTTTGCTATCGTGAGATATAAGCCGATAAAGCCTGTTTTTGACTAATTATGAACCTTTTCCGTGGAACCCGTGACTCTGTGTACCACATGTGCCACGAATGACTTAGGGTCGAAAATTCAAGCTAGTTGGGTCCAGTTGGTGGTTTGCAACTAGGATGTTGTAGAATTTACCGAAAAAATGTTTCCAGGCACGTGCCCTGCAGACGACTGAAAATTACGGTATTTGGGACCCTAAAAACTGGCATGTGCCATTATATGGGTTCCATTAAAAAAACTTTTCGGCAGTTTGAACATGTTCCTAGGTCAATTCGACCACGCTCTACACGATGGAAGTGAGTTTTTGCCGATCCGAGTTTGCTATCGTGAGATATAAGCCGATAAAGCCTGTTTTTGGCTAATTTTGAACCCTTTCCGTGGAACCCGTTGTAGAATTTACCGAAAAAATGTTTCCAGGCACATGCCCTGCAGACGACTGAAAAATACGGTATTTGGGACACTAAAACTGGCATGTGCCATTATATGGGTTCCATTAAAAAAAAACTTTTCGGCAATTTGAACATGTTCCTAGGTCAATTCGACCACGCTCTACACGATGGGAGTGAGTTTTTGCCGATCCGAGTTTGCTATCGTGAGATATAAGCCGATAAAGCCTGTTTTTGGCTAGTTATGAACCCTTTCCGTGGAACCCGTGACCAGTGTACCACATGTGCCACGAATGACTTAGGGTCGAAAATTCAAGCTAGTTGGGTCCAGTTGGTGGTTTGCAACTAGGATGTTGTAGAATTTACCGAAAAAATTTTCCAGGCACGTGCCCTGCAGACGACTGAAAAATACGGTATTTGGGACACTAAAACTGGCATGTGCCATTATATGGGTTCCATTAAAAAAACTTTTCGGCAATTTGAACATGTTCCTAGGTCAATTCGACCACGCTCTACACGATGGAAGTGAGTTTTTGCCGATCCGAGTTTGCTATCGTGAGATATAAGCCGATAAAGCCTGTTTTTGACTAATTATGAACCCTTTCCGTGGAACCCGTGACCAGTGTACAACATGTGCCACGAATGACTTAGGGTCGAAAATTCAAGCTAGTTGGGTCCAGTTGGTGGTTTGCAACTAGGATGTTGTAGAATTTACCGAAAAAATGTTTCCAGGCACGTGCCCTGCAGACGACTGAAAATTACGGTATTTGGGACCCTAAAACTGGCATGTGCCATTATATGGGTTCCATTAAAAAAACTTTTCGGCAGTTTGAACATGTTCCTAGGTCAATTCGACCACGCTCTACACGATGGAAGTGAGTTTTTGCCGATCCGAGTTTGCTATCGTGAGATATAAGCCGATAAAGCCTGTTTTTGGCTAATTTTGAACCCTTTCCGTGGAACCCGTGACCAGTGTACCACATGTGCCACGAATGACTTAGGGTCGAAAATTCAAGCTAGTTGGGTCCTGTTGGTGGTTTGCAACTAGGATGTTGTAGAATTTACCGAAAAAATGTTTCCAGGCACGTGCCCTGCAGACGACTGAAAAATACGGTATTTGGGACACTAAAACTGGCATGTGCCATTATATGGGCTCCATTAAAAAACTTTTCGGCAATTTGAACATGTTCCTAGGTCAATTCGACCACGCTCTACACGATGGGAGTGAGTTTTTGCCGATCCGAGTTTGCTATCGTGAGATATAAGCCGATAAAGCCTGTTTTTGGCTAATTATGAACCCTTTCCGTGGAACCCGTGACCAGTGTACCACATGTGCCACGAATGACTTAGGGTCGAAAATTCAAGCTAGTTGGGTCCAGTTGGTGGTTTGCAACTAGGATGTTGTAGAATTTACCGAAAAATGTTTCCAGGCACGTGCCCTGCAGACGACTGGAAAATACGGTATTTGGGACCCTAAAACTGGCATGTGCCATTATATGGGTTCCATTAAAAAAACTTTTCGGCAATTTGAACATGTTCCTAGGTCAATTCGACCACGCTCTACACGATGGAAGTGAGTTTTTGCCGATCCGAGTTTGCTATCGTGAGATATAAGCCGATAAAGCCTGTTTTTGGCTAATTATGAACCCTTTCCGTGGAACCCGTGACCAGTGTACCACATGTGCCACGAATGACTTAGGGTCGAAAATTCAAGCTAGTTGGGTCCAGTTGGTGGTTTGCAACTAGGATGTTGTAGAATTTACCGAAAAAATGTTTCCAGGCACGTGCCCTGCAGACGACTGAAAATTACGGTATTTGGGACCCTAAAACTGGCATGTGCCATTATATGGGTTCCATTAAAAAAACTTTTCGGCAGTTTGAACATGTTCCTAGGTCAATTCGACCACGCTCTACACGATGGAAGTGAGTTTTTGCCGATCCGAGTTTGCTATCGTGAGATATAAGCCGATAAAGCCTGTTTTTGGCTAATTTTGAACCCTTTCCGTGGAACCCGTGACCAGTGTACCACATGTGCCACGAATGACTTAGGGTCGAAAATTCAAGCTAGTTGGGTCCAGTTGGTGGTTTGCAACTAGGATGTTGTAGAATTTACCGAAAAAATGTTTCCAGGCACGTGCCCTGCAGACGACTGAAAAATACGGTATTTGGGACACTAAAACTGGCATGTGCCATTATATGGGTTCCATTAAAAAAACTTTTCGGCAATTTGAACATGTTCCTAGGTCAATTCGACCACGCTCTACACGATGGAAGTGAGTTTTTGCCGATCCGAGTTTGCTATCGTGAGATATAAGCCGATAAAGCCTGTTTTTGGCTAATTATGAACCCTTTCCGTGGAACCCGTGACCAGTGTACCGCATGTGCCACGAATGACTTAGGGTCGAAAATTCAAGCTAGTTGGGTCCAGTTGGTGGTTTGCAACTAGGATGTTGTAGAATTTACCGAAAAAATGTTTCCAGGCACGTGCCCTGCAGACGACTGAAAAATACGGTATTTGGGACACTAAAACTGGCATGTGCCATTATATGGGTTCCATTAAAAAAACTTTTCGGCAATTTGAACATGTTCCTAGGTCAATTCGACCACGCTCTGCACGATGGAAGTGAGTTTTGCCGATCCGAGTTTGCTATCGTGAGATATAAGCCGATAAAGCCTGTTTTTGGCTAACTATGAACCCTTTCCGTGGAACCCGTGACCAGTGTACCACATGTGCCACGAATGACTTAGGGTCGAAAATTCAAGCTAGTTGGGTCCCAGTTGGTGGTTTGCAACTAGGATGTTGTAGAATTTACCGAAAAAATGTTTCCAGGCACGTGCCCTGCAGACGACTGAAATTACGGTATTTGGGACCCTAAAACTGGCATGTGCCATTATATGGGTTCCATTAAAAAAACTTTTCGGCAGTTTGAACATGTTCCTAGGTCAATTCGACCACGCTCTACACGATGGAAGTGAGTTTTTGCCGATCCGAGTTTGCTATCGTGAGATATAAGCCGATAAAGCCTGTTTTTGGCTAATTTTGAACCCTTTCCGTGGAACCCGTGACCAGTGTACCACATGTGCCACGAATGACTTAGGGTCGAAAATTCAAGCTAGTTGGGTCCAGTTGGTGGTTTGCAACTAGGATGTTGTAGAATTTACCCCGAAAAAATGTTTCCAGGCACGTGCCCTGCAGACGACTGAAAAATACGGTATTTGGGACACTAAAACTGGCATGTGCCATTATATGGGTTCCATTAAAAAAACTTTTCGGCAATTTGAACATGTTCCTAGGTCAATTCGACCACGCTCTACACGATGGAAGTGAGTTTTTGCCGATCCGAGTTTGCTATCGTGAGATATAAGCCGATAAAGCCTGTTTTTGGCTAATTATGAACCCTTTCCGTGGAACCCGTGACCAGTGTACCGCATGTGCCACGAATGACTTAGGGTCGAAAATTCAAGCTAGTTGGGTCCAGTTGGTGGTTTGCAACTAGGATGTTGTAGAATTTACCGAAAAAATGTTTCCAGGCACGTGCCCTGCAGACGACTGAAAAATACGGTATTTGGGACACTAAAACTGGCATGTGCCATTATATGGGTTCCATTAAAAAAACTTTTCGGCAATTTGAACATGTTCCTAGGTCAATTCGACCACGCTCTACACGATGGAAGTGAGTTTTTGCCGATCCGAGTTTGCTATCGTGAGATATAAGCCGATAAAGCCTGTTTTTGGCTAATAATGAACCCTTTCCGTGGAACCCGTGACCAGTGTACCACATGTGCCACGAATGACTTAGGGTCGAAAATTCAAGCTAGTTGGGTCCAGTTGGTGGTTTGCAACTAGGATGTTGTAGAATTTACCGAAAAAATGTTTCCAGGCACGTGCCCTGCAGACGACTGAAAATTACGGTATTTGGGACCCTAAAACTGGCATGTGCCATTATATGGGTTCCATTAAAAAAACTTTTCGGCAGTTTGAACATGTTCCTAGGTCAATTCGACCACGCTCTACACGATGGAAGTGAGTTTTTGCCGATCCGAGTTTGCTATCGTGAGATATAAGCCGATAAAGCCTGTTTTTGGCTAATTTTGAACCCTTTCCGTGGAACCCGTGACCAGTGTACCACATGTGCCACGAATGACTTAGGGTCGAAAATTCAAGCTAGTTGGGTCCAGTTGGTGGTTTGCAACTAGGATGTTGTAGAATTTACCGAAAAAATGTTTCCAGGCACGTGCCCTGCAGACGACTGAAAAATACGGTATTTGGGACACTAAAACTGGCATGTGCCATTATATGGGTTCCATTAAAAAAACTTTTCGGCAATTTGAACATGTTCCTAGGTCAATTCGACCACGCTCTACACGATGGAAGTGAGTTTTTGCCGATCCGAGTTTGCTATCGTGAGATATAAGCCGATAAAGCCTGTTTTTGGCTAATTATGAACCCTTTCCGTGGAACCCGTGACCAGTGTACCGCATGTGCCACGAATGACTTAGGGTCGAAAATTCAAGCTAGTTGGGTCCAGTTGGTGGTTTGCAACTAGGATGTTGTAGAATTTACCGAAAAAATGTTTCCAGGCACGTGCCCTGCAGACGACTGAAAAATACGGTATTTGGGACACTAAAACTGGCATGTGCCATTATATGGGTTCCATTAAAAAAACTTTTCGGCAATTTGAACATGTTCCTAGGTCAATTCGACCACGCTCTACACGATGGAAGTGAGTTTTTGCCGATCCGAGTTTGCTATCATGAGATATAAGCCGATAAAGCCTGTTTTTGGCTAATTATGAACCCTTTCCGTGGAACCCGTGACCAGTGTACCACATGTGCCACGAATGACTTAGGGTCGAAAATTCAAGCTAGTTGGGTCCAGTTGGTGGTTTGCAACTAGGATGTTGTAGAATTTACCGAAAAAATGTTTCCAGGCACGTGCCCTGCAGACGACTGAAAATTACGGTATTTGGGACCCTAAAACTGGCATGTGCCATTATATGGGTTCCATTAAAAAAACTTTTCGGCAGTTTGAACATGTTCCTAGGTCAATTCGACCACGCTCTACACGATGGAAGTGAGTTTTTGCCGATCCGAGTTTGCTATCGTGAGATATAAGCCGATAAAGCCTGTTTTTGGCTAATTTTGAACCCTTTCCGTGGAACCCGTGACCAGTGTACCACATGTGCCACGAATGACTTAGGGTCGAAAATTCAAGCTAGTTGGGTCCAGTTGGTGGTTTGCAACTAGGATGTTGTAGAATTTACCGAAAAAATGTTTCCAGGCACGTGCCCTGCAGACGACTGAAAAATACGGTATTTGGGACACTAAAACTGACTTGTGCCATTATATGGGTTCCATTAAAAAACTTTTCGGCAATTTGAACATGTTCCTAGGTCAATTCGATCACGCTCTACACGATGGAAGTGAGTTTTTGCCGATCCGAGTTTGCTATCGTGAGATATAAGCCGATAAAGCCTGTTTTTGGCTAACTATGAACCCTTTCCGTGGAACCCGTGACCAGTGTACCACATGTGCCACGAATGACTTAGGGTCGAAAATTCAAGCTAGTTGGGTCCAGTTGGTGGTTTGCAACTAGGATGTTGTAGAATTTACCGAAAAAATGTTTCCAGGCACGTGCCCTGCAGACGACTGAAAATTACGGTATTTGGGACCCTAAAACTGGCATGTGCCATTATATGGGTTCCATTAAAAAAACTTTTCGGCAGTTTGAACATGTTCCTAGGTCAATTCGACCTCGCTCCACACGATGGAAGTGAGTTTTTGCCGATCCGAGTTTAGCTATCGTGAGATATAAGCCGATAAAGCCTGTTTTTGGCTAATTTTGAACCCTTTCCGTGGAACCCGTGACCAGTGTACCACATGTGCCACGAATGACTTAGGGTCGAAAATTCAAGCTAGTTGGGTCCAGTTGGTGGTTTGCAACTAGGATGTTGTAGAATTTACCGAAAAAATGTTTCCAGGCACGTGCCCTGCAGACGACTGAAAAATACGGTATTTGGGACACTAAAACTGGCATGTGCCATTATATGGGTTCCATTAAAAAAACTTTTCGGCAATTTGAACATGTTCCTAGGTCAATTCGACCACGCTCTACACGATGGAAGTGAGTTTTTGCCGATCCGAGTTTGCTATCGTGAGATATAAGCCGATAAAGCCTGTTTTTGGCTAATTTTGAACCCTTTCCGTGGAACCCGTGACCAGTGTACCACATGTGCCACGAATGACTTAGGGTCGAAAATTCAAGCTAGTTGGGTCCAGTTGGTGGTTTGCAACTAGGATGTTGTAGAATTTACCGAAAAAATGTTTCCAGGCACGTGCCCTGCAGACGACTGAAAAATACGGTATTTGGGACACTAAAACTGGCATGTGCCATTATATGGGTTCCATTAAAAAAACTTTTCGGCAATTTGAACATGTTCCTAGGTCAATTCGACCACGCTCTACACGATGGAAGTGAGTTTTTGCCGATCCGAGTTTGCTATCGTGAGATATAAGCCGATAAAGCCTGTTTTTGGCTAATTATGAACCCTTTCCGTGGAACCCGTGACCAGTGTACCGCATGTGCCACGAATGACTTAGGGTCGAAAATTCAAGCTAGTTGGGTCCAGTTGGTGGTTTGCAACTAGGATGTTGTAGAATTTACCGAAAAAATGTTTCCAGGCACGTGCCCTGCAGACGACTGAAAAATACGGTATTTGGGACACTAAAACTGGCATGTGCCATTATATGGGTTCCATTAAAAAAACTTTTCGGCAATTTGAACATGTTCCTAGGTCAATTCGACCACGCTCTACACGATGGAAGTGAGTTTTTGCCGATCCGAGTTTGCTATCGTGAGATATAAGCCGATAAAGCCTGTTTTTGGCTAACTATGAACCCTTTCCGTGGAACCCGTGACCAGTGTACCACATGTGCCACGAATGACTTAGGGTCGAAAATTCAAGCTAGTTGGGTCCAGTTGGTGGTTTGCAACTAGGATGTTGTAGAATTTACCGAAAAAATGTTTCCAGGCACGTGCCCTGCAGACGACTGAAAATTACGGTATTTGGGACCCTAAAACTGGCACGTGCCATTATATGGGTTCCATTAAAAAAACTTTTCGGCAGTTTGAACATGTTCCTAGGTCAATTCGACCACGCTCTACACGATGGAAGTGAGTTTTTGCCGATCCGAGTTTGCTATCGTGAGATATAAGCCGATAAAGCCTGTTTTTGGCTAATTTTGAACCCTTTCCGTGGAACCCGTGACCAGTGTACCACATGTGCCACGAATGACTTAGGGTCGAAAATTCAAGCTAGTTGGGTCCAGTTGGTGGTTTGCAACTAGGATGTTGTAGAATTTACCGAAAAAATGTTTCCAGGCACGTGCCCTGCAGACGACTGAAAAATACGGTATTTGGGACACTAAAACTGGCATGTGCCATTATATGGGTTCCATTAAAAAAACTTTTCGGCAATTTGAACATGTTCCTAGGTCAATTCGACCACGCTCTACACGATGGAAGTGAGTTTTTGCCGATCCGAGTTTGCTATCGTGAGATATAAGCCGATAAAGCCTGTTTTTGGCTAATTATGAACCCTTTCCGTGGAACCCGTGACCAGTGTACCGCATGTGCCACGAATGACTTAGGGTCGAAAATTCAAGCTAGTTGGGTCCAGTTGGTGGTTTGCAACTAGGATGTTGTAGAATTTACCGAAAAAAATGTTTCCAGGCACGTGCCCTGCAGACGACTGAAAAATACGGTATTTGGGACACTAAAACTGGCATGTGCCATTATATGGGTTCCATTAAAAAAACTTTTCGGCAATTTGAACATGTTCCTAGGTCAATTCGACCACGCTCTACACGATGGAAGTGAGTTTTTTGCCGATCCGAGTTTGCTATCGTGAGATATAAGCCGATAAAGCCTGTTTTTGGCTAATAATGAACCCTTTCCGTGGAACCCGTGACCAGTGTACCACATGTGCCACGAATGACTTAGGGGTCGAAAATTCAAGCTAGTTGGGTCCAGTTGGTGGTTTGCAACTAGGATGTTGTAGAATTTACCGAAAAAATGTTTCCAGGCACGTGCCCTGCAGACGACTGAAAATTACGGTATTTGGGACCCTAAAACTGGCATGTGCCATTATATGGGTTCCATTAAAAAAACTTTTCGGCAGTTTGAACATGTTCCTAGGTCAATTCGACCACGCTCTACACGATGGAAGTGAGTTTTTACCGATCCGAGTTTGCTATCGTGAGATATAAGCCGATAAAGCCTGTTTTTGGCTAATTTTGAACCCTTTCCGTGGAACCCGTGACCAGTGTACCACATGTGCCACGAATGACTTAGGGTCGAAAATTCAAGCTAGTTGGGTCCAGTTGGTGGTTTGCAACTAGGATGTTGTAGAATTTACCGAAAAAATGTTTCCAGGCACGTGCCCTGCAGACGACTGAAAAATACGGTATTTGGGACACTAAAACTGGCATGTGCCATTATATGGGTTCCATTAAAAAAACTTTTCGGCAATTTGAACATGTTCCTAGGTCAATTCGACCACGCTCTACACGATGGAAGTGAGTTTTTGCCGATCCGAGTTTGCTATCGTGAGATATAAGCCGATAAAGCCTGTTTTTGGCTAATTATGAACCCTTTCCGTGGAACCCGTGACCAGTGTACCGCATGTGCCACGAATGACTTAGGGTCGAAAATTCAAGCTAGTTGGGTCCAGTTGGTGGTTTGCAACTAGGATGTTGTAGAATTTACCGAAAAAATGTTTCCAGGCACGTGCCCTGCAGACGACTGAAAAATACGGTATTTGGGACACTAAAACTGGCATGTGCCATTATATGGGTTCCATTAAAAAAACTTTTCGGCAATTTGAACATGTTCCTAGGTCAATTCGACCACGCTCTACACGATGGAAGTGAGTTTTTGCCGATCCGAGTTTGCTTTCATGAGATATAAGCCGATAAAGCCTGTTTTTGGCTAATTATGAACCCTTTCCGTGGAACCCGTGACCAGTGTACCACATGTGCCACGAATGACTTAGGGTCGAAAATTCAAGCTAGTTGGCTCCAGTTGGTGGTTTGCAACTAGGATGTTGTAGAATTTACCGAAAAAATGTTTCCAGGCACGTGCCCTGCAGACGACTGAAAATTACGGTATTTGGGACCCTAAAACTGGCATGTGCCATTATATGGGTTCCATTAAAAAAACTTTTCGGCAGTTTGAACATGTTCCTAGGTCAATTCGACCACGCTCTACACGATGGAAGTGAGTTTTTGCCGATCCGAGTTTGCTATCGTGAGATATAAGCCGATAAAGCCTGTTTTTGGCTAATTTTGAACCCTTTCCGTGGAACCCGTGACCAGTGTACCACATGTGCCACGAATGACTTAGGGTCGAAAATTCAAGCTAGTTGGGTCCAGTTGGTGGTTTGCAACTAGGATGTTGTAGAATTTACCGAAAAAATGTTTCCAGGCACGTGCCCTGCAGACGACTGAAAAATACGGTATTTGGGACACTAAAACTGACTTGTGCCATTATATGGGTTCCATTAAAAAACTTTTCGGCAATTTGAACATGTTCCTAGGTCAATTCGATCACGCTCTACACGATGGAAGTGAGTTTTTGCCGATCCGAGTTTGCTATCGTGAGATATAAGCCGATAAAGCCTGTTTTTGGCTAATTTTGAACCCTTTCCGTGGAACCCGTGACCAGTGTACCACATGTGCCACGAATGACTTAGGGTCGAAAATTCAAGCTAGTTGGGTCCAGTTGGTGGTTTGCAACTAGGATGTTGTAGAATTTACCGAAAAAATGTTTCCAGGCACGTGCCCTGCAGACGACTGAAAAATACGGTATTTGGGACCCTAAAACTGGCATGTGCCATTATATGGGTTCCATTAAAAAAACTTTTCGGCAATTTGAACATGTTCCTAGGTCAATTCGACCACGCTCTACACGATGGAAGTGAGTTTTTGCCGATCCGAGTTTGCTATCGTGAGATATAAGCCGATAAAGCCTGTTTTTGGCTAATTATGAACCCTTTCCGTGGAACCCGTGACCAGTGTACCACATGTGCCACGAATGACTTAGGGTCGAAAATTCAAGCTTGTTGGGTCCAGTTGGTGGTTTGCAACTAGGATGTTGTAGAATTTACCGAAAAAATGTTTCCAGGCACGTGCCCTGCAGACGACTGAAAATTACGGTATTTGGGACCCTAAAACTGGCATGTGCCAATATATGGGTTCCATTAAAAAAACTTTTCGGCAGTTTGAACATGTTCCTAGGTCAATTCGACCACGCTCTACACGATGGAAGTGAGTTTTTGCCGATCCGAGTTTGCTATCGTGAGATATAAGCCGATAACGCCTGTTTTTGGCTAAATTTGAACCCTTTCCGTGGAACCCGTGACCAGTGTACCACATGTGCCACGAATGACTTAGGGTCGTAAATTCAAGCTAGTTGGGTCCAGTTGGTGGTTTGCAACTAGGATGTTGTAGAATTTACCGAAAAAATGTTTCCAGGCACGTGCCCTGCAGACGACTGAAAAATACGATATTTGGGACACTAAAACTGGCATGTGCCATTATATGGGTTCCATTAAAAAAACTTTTCGGCAAGTTGAACATGTTCCTAGGTCAATTCGACCACGCTCTACACGATGGAAGTGAGTTTTTGCCGATCCGAGTTTGCTATCGTGAGATATAAGCCGATAAAGCCTGTTTTTGGCTAATTTTGAACCCTTTCCGTGGAACCCGTGACCAGTGTACCACATGTGCCACGAATGACTTAGGGTCGAAAATTCAAGCTAGTTGGGTCCAGTTGGTGGTTTGCAACTAGTATGTTGTAGAATTTACCGAAAAAATGTTTCCAGGCACGTGCCCTGCAGACGACTGAAAAATACGGTATTTGGGACCCTAAAACTGGCATGTGCCATTATATGGGTTCCATTAAAAAAAACTTTTCGGCAATTTGAACATGTTCCTAGGTCAATTCGACCACGCTCTACACGATGGAAGTGAGTTTTTGCCGATCCGAGTTTGCTATCGTGAGATATAAGCCGATAAAGCCTGTTTTTGGCTAATTTTGAACCCTTTCCGTGGAACCCGTGACCAGTGTACCACATGTGCCACGAATGACTTAGGGTCGAAAATTCAAGCTAGTTGGGTCCAGTTGGTGGTTTGCAACTAGGATGTTGTAGAATTTACCGAAAAAATGTTTCCAGGCACGTGCCCTGCAGACGACTGAAAAATACGGTATTTGGGACACTAAAACTGGCATGTGCCATTATATGGGTTCCATTAAAAAAACTTTTCGGCAATTTGAACATGTTCCTAGGTCAATTCGACCACGCTCTACACGATGGAAGTGAGTTTTTGCCGATCCGAGTTTGCTATCGTGAGATATAAGCCGATAAAGCCTGTTTTTGGCTAACTATGAACCCTTTCCGTGGAACCCGTGACCAGTGTACCACATGTGCCACGAATGACTTAGGGTCGAAAATTCAAGCTAGTTGGGTCCAGTTGGTGGTTTGCAACTAGGATGTTGTAGAATTTACCGAAAAAATGTTTCCAGGCACGTGCCCTGCAGACGACTGAAAATTACGGTATTTGGGACCCTAAAACTGGCATGTGCCATTATATGGGTTCCATTAAAAAAACTTTTCGGCAATTTGAACATGTTCCTAGGTCAATTCGACCACACTCTACACGATGGAAGTGAGTTTTTGCCGATCCGAGTTTGCTATCGTGAGATATAAGCCGATAAAGCCTGTTTTTGGCTAACTATGAACCCTTTCCGTGGAACCCGTGACCAGTGTACCACATGTGCCACGAATGACTTAGGGTCGAAAATTCAAGCTAGTTGGGTCCAGTTGGTGGTTTGCAACTAGGATGTTGTAGAATTTACCGAAAAAATGTTTCCAGGCACGTGCCCTGCAGACGACTGAAAATTACGGTATTTGGGACCCTAAAACTGGCATGTGCCATTATATGGGTTCCATTAAAAAAACTTTTCGGCAGTTTGAACATGTTCCTAGGTCAATTCGACCACGCTCTACACGATGGAAGTGAGTTTTTGCCGATCCGAGTTTGCTATCGTGAGATATAAGCCGATAAAGCCTGTTTTTGGCTAATTTTGAACCCTTTCCGTGGAACCCGTGACCAGTGTACCACATGTGCCACGAATGACTTAGGGTCGAAAATTCAAGCTAGTTGGGTCCAGTTGGTGGTTTGCAACTAGGATGTTGTAGAATTTACCGAAAAAATGTTTCCAGGCACGTGCCCTGCAGACGACTGAAAAATACGGTATTTGGGACACTAAAACTGGCATGTGCCATTATATGGGTTCCATTAAAAAAACTTTTCGGCAATTTGAACATGTTCCTAGGTCAATTCGACCACGCTCTACACGATGGAAGTGAGTTTTTGCCGATCCGAGTTTGCTATCGTGAGATATAAGCCGATAAAGCCTGTTTTTGGCTAATTATGAACCCTTTCCGTGGAACCCGTGACCAGTGTACCGCATGTGCCACGAATGACTTAGGGTCGAAAATTCAAGCTAGTTGGGTCCAGTTGGTGGTTTGCAACTAGGATGTTGTAGAATTTACCGAAAAAATGTTTCCAGGCACGTGCCCTGCAGACGACTGAAAAATACGGTATTTGGGACACTAAAACTGGCATGTGCCATTATATGGGTTCCATTAAAAAAACTTTTCGGCAATTTGAACATGTTCCTAGGTCAATTCGACCACGCTCTACACGATGGAAGTGAGTTTTTGCCGATCCGAGTTTGCTATCGTGAGATATAAGCCGATAAAGCCTGTTTTTGGCTAATAATGAACCCTTTCCGTGGAACCCGTGACCAGTGTACCACATGTGCCACGAATGACTTAGGGTCGAAAATTCAAGCTAGTTGGGTCCAGTTGGTGGTTTGCAACTAGGATGTTGTAGAATTTACCGAAAAAATGTTTCCAGGCACGTGCCCTGCAGACGACTGAAAATTACGGTATTTGGGACCCTAAAACTGGCATGTGCCATTATATGGGTTCCATTAAAAAAACTTTTCGGCAGTTTGAACATGTTCCTAGGTCAATTCGACCACGCTCTACACGATGGAAGTGAGTTTTTGCCGATCCGAGTTTGCTATCGTGAGATATAAGCCGATAAAGCCTGTTTTTGGCTAATTTTGAACCCTTTCCGTGGAACCCGTGACCAGTGTACCACATGTGCCACGAATGACTTAGGGTCGAAAATTCAAGCTAGTTGGGTCCAGTTGGTGGTTTGCAACTAGGATGTTGTAGAATTTACCGAAAAAATGTTTCCAGGCACGTGCCCTGCAGACGACTGAAAAATACGGTATTTGGGACACTAAAACTGGCATGTGCCATTATATGGGTTCCATTAAAAAAACTTTTCGGCAATTTGAACATGTTCCTAGGTCAATTCGACCACGCTCTACACGATGGAAGTGAGTTTTTGCCGATCCGAGTTTGCTATCGTGAGATATAAGCCGATAAAGCCTGTTTTTGGCTAATTATGAACCCTTTCCGTGGAACCCGTGACCAGTGTACCGCATGTGCCACGAATGACTTAGGGTCGAAAATTCAAGCTAGTTGGGTCCAGTTGGTGGTTTGCAACTAGGATGTTGTAGAATTTACCGAAAAAATGTTTCCAGGCACGTGCCCTGCAGACGACTGAAAAATACGGTATTTGGGACACTAAAACTGGCATGTGCCATTATATGGGTTCCATTAAAAAAACTTTTCGGCAATTTGAACATGTTCCTAGGTCAATTCGACCACGCTCTACACGATGGAAGTGAGTTTTTGCCGATCCGAGTTTGCTATCATGAGATATAAGCCGATAAAGCCTGTTTTTGGCTAATTATGAACCCTTTCCGTGGAACCCGTGACCAGTGTACCACATGTGCCACGAATGACTTAGGGTCGAAAATTCAAGCTAGTTGGGTCCAGTTGGTGGTTTGCAACTAGGATGTTGTAGAATTTACCGAAAAAATGTTTCCAGGCACGTGCCCTGCAGACGACTGAAAATTACGGTATTTGGGACCCTAAAACTGGCATGTGCCATTATATGGGTTCCATTAAAAAAACTTTTCGGCAGTTTGAACATGTTCCTAGGTCAATTCGACCACGCTCTACACGATGGAAGTGAGTTTTTGCCGATCCGAGTTTGCTATCGTGAGATATAAGCCGATAAAGCCTGTTTTTGGCTAATTTTGAACCCTTTCCGTGGAACCCGTGACCAGTGTACCACATGTGCCACGAATGACTTAGGGTCGAAAATTCAAGCTAGTTGGGTCCAGTTGGTGGTTTGCAACTAGGATGTTGTAGAATTTACCGAAAAAATGTTTCCAGGCACGTGCCCTGCAGACGACTGAAAAATACGGTATTTGGGACACTAAAACTGACTTGTGCCATTATATGGGTTCCATTAAAAAACTTTTCGGCAATTTGAACATGTTCCTAGGTCAATTCGATCACGCTCTACACGATGGAAGTGAGTTTTTGCCGATCCGAGTTTGCTATCGTGAGATATAAGCCGATAAAGCCTGTTTTTGGCTAATTTTGAACCCTTTCCGTGGAACCCGTGACCAGTGTACCACATGTGCCACGAATGACTTAGGGTCGAAAATTCAAGCTAGTTGGGTCCAGTTGGTGGTTTGCAACTAGGATGTTGTAGAATTTACCGAAAAAATGTTTCCAGGCACGTGCCCTGCAGACGACTGAAAAATACGGTATTTGGGACCCTAAAACTGGCATGTGCCATTATATGGGTTCCATTAAAAAAACTTTTCGGCAATTTGAACATGTTCCTAGGTCAATTCGACCACGCTCTACACGATGGAAGTGAGTTTTTGCCGATCCGAGTTGCTATCGTGAGATATAAGCCGATAAAGCCTGTTTTTGGCTAATTATGAACCCTTTCCGTGGAACCCGTGACCAGTGTACCACATGTGCCACGAATGACTTAGGGTCGAAAATTCAAGCTTGTTGGGTCCAGTTGGTGGTTTGCAACTAGGATGTTGTAGAATTTACCGAAAAAATGTTTCCAGGCACGTGCCCTGCAGACGACTGAAAATTACGGTATTTGGGACCCTAAAACTGGCATGTGCCAATATATGGGTTCCATTAAAAAAACTTTTCGGCAGTTTGAACATGTTCCTAGGTCAATTCGACCACGCTCTACACGATGGAAGTGAGTTTTTGCCGATCCGAGTTTGCTATCGTGAGATATAAGCCGATAACGCCTGTTTTTGGCTAAATTTGAACCCTTTCCGTGGAACCCGTGACCAGTGTACCACATGTGCCACGAATGACTTAGGGTCGTAAATTCAAGCTAGTTGGGTCCAGTTGGTGGTTTGCAACTAGGATGTTGTAGAATTTACCGAAAAAATGTTTCCAGGCACGTGCCCTGCAGACGACTGAAAAATACGATATTTGGGACACTAAAACTGGCATGTGCCATTATATGGGTTCCATTAAAAAAACTTTTCGGCAAGTTGAACATGTTCCTAGGTCAATTCGACCACGCTCTACACGATGGAAGTGAGTTTTTGCCGATCCGAGTTTGCTATCGTGAGATATAAGCCGATAAAGCCTGTTTTTGGCTAATTTTGAACCCTTTCCGTGGAACCCGTGACCAGTGTACCACATGTGCCACGAATGACTTAGGGTCGAAAATTCAAGCTAGTTGGGTCCAGTTGGTGGTTTGCAACTAGTATGTTGTAGAATTTACCGAAAAAATGTTTCCAGGCACGTGCCCTGCAGACGACTGAAAAATACGGTATTTGGGACCCTAAAACTGGCATGTGCCATTATATGGGTTCCATTAAAAAAAACTTTTCGGCAATTTGAACATGTTCCTAGGTCAATTCGACCACGCTCTACACGATGGAAGTGAGTTTTTGCCGATCCGAGTTTGCTATCGTGAGATATAAGCCGATAAAGCCTGTTTTTGGCTAATTTTGAACCCTTTCCGTGGAACCCGTGACCAGTGTACCACATGTGCCACGAATGACTTAGGGTCGAAAATTCAAGCTAGTTGGGTCCAGTTGGTGGTTTGCAACTAGGATGTTGTAGAATTTACCGAAAAAATGTTTCCAGGCACGTGCCCTGCAGACGACTGAAAAATACGGTATTTGGGACACTAAAACTGGCATGTGCCATTATATGGGTTCCATTAAAAAAACTTTTCGGCAATTTGAACATGTTCCTAGGTCAATTCGACCACGCTCTACACGATGGAAGTGAGTTTTTGCCGATCCGAGTTTGCTATCGTGAGATATAAGCCGATAAAGCCTGTTTTTGGCTAATTATGAACCCTTTCCGTGAAACCCGTGACCAGTGTACCACATGTGCCACGAATGACTTAGGGTCGAAAATTCAAGCTAGTTGGGTCCAGTTGGTGGTTTGCAACTAGGATGTTGTAGAATTTACCGAAAAAATGTTTCCAGGCACGTGCCCTGCAGACGACTGAAAAATACAGTATTTGGGACACTAAAACTGGCATGTGCCATTATATGGGTTCCATTAAAAAAACTTTTCGGCAATTTGAACATGTTCCTAGGTCAATTCGACCACACTCTACACGATGGAAGTGAGTTTTTGCCGATCCGAGTTTGCTATCGTGAGATATAAGCCGATAAAGCCTGTTTTTGGCTAATTATGAACCCTTTCCGTGGAACCCGTGACCAGTGTACCACATGTGCCACGAATGACTTAGGGTCGAAAATTCAAGCTAGTTGGGTCCAGTTGGTGGTTTGCAACTAGGATGTTGTAGAATTTACCGAAAAAATGTTTCCAGGCACGTGCCCTGCAGACGACTGAAAATTACGGTATTTGGGACCCTAAAACTGGCATGTGCCATTATATGGGTTCCATTAAAAAAACTTTTCGGCAGTTCGAACATGTTCCTAGGTCACTTCGACCACGCTCTAAACAATGGAAGTGAGTTTTTGCCGATCCGAGTTTGCTATCGTGAGATATAAGCCGATAAAGCCTGTTTTTGGCTAATTTTGAACCCTTTCCGTGGAACCCGTGACCAGTGTACCACATGTGCCACGAATGACTTAGGGTCGAAAATTCAAGCTAGTTGGGTCCAGTTGGTGGTTTGCAACTAGGATGTTGTAGAATTTACCGAAAAAATGTTTCCAGGCACGTGCCCTGCAGACGACTGAAAAATACGGTATTTGGGACCCTAAAACTGGCATGTGCCATTATATGGGTTCCATTAAAAAAACTTTTCGGCAATTTGAACATGTTCCTAGGTCAATTCGACCACGCTCTACACGATGGAAGTGAGTTTTTGCCGATCCGAGTTTGCTATCGTGAGATATAAGCCGATAAAGCCTGTTTTTGGCTAATTTTGAACCCTTTCCGTGGAACCCGTGACCAGTGTACCACATGTGCCACGAATGACTTAGGGTCGAAAATTCAAGCTAGTTGGGTCCAGTTGGTGGTTTGCAACTAGGATGTTGTAGAATTTACCGAAAAAATGTTTCCAGGCACGTGCCCTGCAGACGACTGAAAAATACGGTATTTGGGACACTAAAACTGGCATGTGCCATTATATGGGTTCCATTAAAAAAACTTTTCGGCAATTTGAACATGTTCCTAGGTCAATTCGACCACGCTCTACCCGATGGAAGTGAGTTTTTGCCGATCCGAGTTTGCTATCGTGAGATATAAGCCGATAAAGCCTGTTTTTGGCTAATTATGAACCCTTTCCGTGGAACCCGTGACCAGTGTACCACATGTGCCACGAATGACTTAGGGTCGAAAATTCAAGCTAGTTGGGTCCAGTTGGTGGTTTGCAACTAGGATGTTGTAGAATTTACCGAAAAAATGTTTCCAGGCACGTGCCCTGCAGACGACTGAAAATTACGGTATTTGGGACCCTAAAACTGGCATGTGCCATTATATGGGTTCCATTAAAAAAACTTTTCGGCAGTTTGAACATGTTCCTAGGTCAATTCGACCACGCTCTACACGATGGAAGTGAGTTTTTGCCGATCCGAGTTTGCTATCGTGAGATATAAGCCGATAAAGCCTGTTTTTGGCTAATTTTGAACCCTTTCCGTGGAACCCGTGACCAGTGTACCACATGTGCCACGAATGACTTAGGGTCGAAAATTCAAGCTAGTTGGGTCCAGTTGGTGGTTTGCAACTAGGATGATGTAGAATTTACCGAAAAAAATGTTTCCAGGCACGTGCCCTGCAGACGACTGAAAAATACGGTATTTGGGACACTAAAACTGACATGTGCCATTATATGGGTTCCATTAAAAAAACTTTTCGGCAATTTGAACATGTTCCTAGGTCAATTCGACCACGCTCTACACTATGGAAGTGAGTTTTTGCCGATCCGAGTTTGCTATCGTGAGATATAAGCCGATAAAGCCTGTTTTTGGCTAATTTTGAACCCTTTCCGTGGAACCCGTGACCAGTGTACCACATGTGCCACGAATGACTTAGGGTCGAAAATTCAAGCTAGTTGGGTCCAGTTGGTGGTTTGCAACTAGGATGTTGTAGAATTTACCGAAAAAATGTTTCCAGGCACGTGCCCTGCAGACGACTGAAAAATACGGTATTTGGGACCCTAAAACTGACATGTGCCATTATATGGGTTCCATTAAAAAAACTTTTCGGCAATTTGAACATGTTACTAGGTCAATTCGACCACGCTCTACACTATGGAAGTGAGTTTTTGCCGATCCGAGTTTGCTATCGTGAGATATAAGCCGATAAAGCCTGTTTTTGGCTAATTTTGAACCCTTTCCGTGGAACCCGTGACCAGTGTACCACATGTGCCACGAATGACTTAGGGTCGAAAATTCAAGCTAGTTGGGTCCAGTTGGTGGTTTGCAACTAGGATGTTGTAGAATTTACCGAAAAAATGTTTCCAGGCACGTGCCTTGCAGACGACTGAAAATTACGGTAATTGGGACCCTAAAACTGGCATGTGCTATTATTTGGGTTCCATTAAAAAAACTTTTCGGCAATTTGAACATGTTTCTAGGTCAATTCGACCACGCTCTACACGATGGAAGTGGGTTTTCGCCGATCCGATTTTGCTATCTTGAGATATAAGCCGATAAAGCCTGTTTTTGGCTAATTTTGAACCTTTTCTGTGGAACCCGTGACCAGTGTACCACATGTGCCACGAATGACTTAGGGTCGAAAATTCAAGTTAGTTGGGTCCAGTTGGTGGTTTGCAACTAGGATGTTGTATAATTTACCGAAAAAATGTTTCCAGGCACGTGCAAAGCAGACGACTGAAAATTACGGTATTTGGGACCCTAAAACTGGCATGTGCCATTATATGGGTTCCATTAAAAAAACTTTTCGGCAATTTGAACAAGTTTCTAGGTCAATACGACCAGGCTCTACACGATGGAAGTGAGTTTTTGCGGATCCGAGTTTGCTATCGTGAGATATAAGCCGATAAAGCCTGTTTTTTGGCTAATTTTGAACCTTTTCCGTGGAACCCGTGACCAGTGTACCACATGTGCCACGAATGACTTAGGGTCGAAAATTCAAGCTAGTTGGGTCCAGTTGGTGGTTTGCAACTAGGATGTTGTAGAATTTACCGAAAAAATGTTTCCAGGCACGTGCCCTGCAGACGACTGAAAAATACGGTATTTGGGACCCTAAAACTGGCATGTGCCATTATATGGGTTCCATTAAAAAAACTTTTCGGCAATTTGAACATGTTCCTAGGTCAATTCGACCACGCTCTACACGATGGAAGTGAGTTTTTGCCGATCCGAGTTTGCTATCGTGAGATATAAGCCGATAAAGCCTGTTTTTGGCTAATTTTGAACCCTTTCCGTGGAACCCGTGACCAGTGTACCACATGTGCCACGAATGACTTAGGGTCGAAAATTCAAGCTAGTTGGGTCCAGTTGGTGGTTTGCAACTAGGATGTTGTAGAATTTACCGAAAAAATGTTTCCAGGCACGTGCCCTGCAGACGACTGAAAAATACGGTATTTGGGACCCTAAAACTGACATGTGCCATTATATGGGTTCCATTAAAAAAACTTTTCGGCAATTTGAACATGTTCCTAGGTCAATTCGACCACGCTCTACACTATGGAAGTGAGTTTTTGCCGATCCGAGTTTGCTATCGTGAGATATAAGCCGATAAAGCCTGTTTTTGGCTAATTTTGAACCCTTTCCGTGGAACCCGTGACCAGTGTACCACATGTGCCACGAATGACTTAGGGTCGAAAATTCAAGCTAGTTGGGTCCAGTTGGTGGTTTGCAACTAGGATGTTGTAGAATTTACCGAAAAAATGTTTCCAGGCACGTGCCTTGCAGACGACTGAAAATTACGGTAATTGGGACCCTAAAACTGGCATGTGCTATTATTTGGGTTCCATTAAAAAAACTTTTCGGCAATTTGAACATGTTTCTAGGTCAATTCGACCACGCTCTACACGATGGAAGTGGGTTTTCGCCGATCCGATTTTGCTATCTTGAGATATAAGCCGATAAAGCCTGTTTTTGGCTAATTTTGAACCTTTTCTGTGGAACCCGTGACCAGTGTACCACATGTGCCACGAATGACTTAGGGTCGAAAATTCAAGTTAGTTGGGTCCAGTTGGTGGTTTGCAACTAGGATGTTGTATAATTAACCGAAAAAATGTTTCCAGGCACGTGCAAAGCAGACGACTGAAAATTACGGTATTTGGGACCCTAAAACTGGCATGTGCCATTATATGGGTTCCATTAAAAAAACTTTTCGGCAATTTGAACAAGTTTCTAGGTCAATACGACCAGGCTCTACACGATGGAAGTGATTTTTTGCGGATCCGAGTTTGCTATCGTGAGATATAAGCCGATAAAGTCTGTTTTTGGCTAATTTTGAACCTTTTCCGTGGAACCCGTGACCAGTGTACCACATGTGCCACGAATGACTTAGGGTCGAAAATTCAAGTTAGTTGGGTCCAGTTGGTGGTTTGCAACTAGGATGTTGTAGAATTTACCGAAAAAAATGTTTCCAGGCACGTTCCCTGCAGACGACTGAAAATTACGGTATTTGGGACCCTAAAATTGGCATGTGCCATTATATGGGTTCCATTAAAAAAACTTTTCGGCAATTTGAACATGTTTCTAGGTCAATACGACCACGCTCTACACGATGGAAGTGAGTTTTTGCCGATCCGAGTTTGCTATCGTGAGATATAAGCCGATAAAGCCTGTTTTTGGCTAATTTTGACCCTTTTCCGTGGAACCCGTGACCAGTGTACCACATGTGCCACGAATGACTTAGGGTCGAAAATTCAAGTTAGTTAAGTTCAGTTGGTGGTTTGCAACTAGGATGTTGTAGAATTTACCGAAAAAATGTTTCCAGGCACGTGCCCTGCAGACGACTGAAAATTACGGTATTTGGGACCCTAAAACTGGCATGTGCCATTATATGGGTTCCATTAAAAAAACTTTTCGGCAATTAAAACATGTTTCTAGGTCAATTCGACCACGCTCTACACGATGGAAGTGAGTTTTTGCCGATCCGAGTTTGCTATCGTGAGATATAAGCCGATAAAGCCTGTTTTTGGCTAATTTTGAACCTTTTCCGTGGAACCCGTGACCAGTGTACCACATGTGCCACGAATGACTTAGGGTCGAAAATTCAAGTTAGTTAAGTCCAGTTGGTGGTTTGCAACTAGGATGTTGTAGAATTTATCGAAAAAATGTTTCCAGGCACGTGCCCTGCAGACGATTGAAAATTACCTTATTTGGGACCCTAAAACTGGCATGTGCCATTATATGGGTTCCATTAAAAAAACTTTTCGGCAATTTGAACATGTTTCTAGGTCAATACGACCACGCTCTACACGATGGAAGTGAGTTTTTGCCGATCCGAGTTTGCTATCGTGAGATATAAGCCGATAAAGCCTGTTTTTGGCTAATTTTGAACCTTTTCCGTGGAACCCGTGACCAGTGTACCACATGTGCCACGAATGACTTAGGGTCGAAAATTCAAGTTAGTTAAGTTCAGTTGGTGGTTTGCAACTAGGATGTTGTAGAATTTACCGAAAAAATGTTTCCAGGCACGTGCCCTGCAGACGACTGAAAATTACGGTATTTGGGACCCTAAAACTGGCATGTGCCAATATATGGGTTCCATTAAAAAAACTTTTCGGCAATTAAAACATGTTTCTAGGTCAATTCGACCACGCTCTACACGATGGAAGTGAGTTTTTGCCGATCCGAGTTTGCTATCGTGAGATATAAGCCGATAAAGCCTGTTTTTGGCTAATTTTGAACCTTTTCCGTGGAACCCGTGACCAGTGTACCACATGTGCCACGAATGACTTAGGGTCGAAAATTCAAGTTAGTTGGGTCCAGTTGGTGGTTTGCAACTAGGATGTTGTAGAATTTACCGAAAAAAATGTTTCCAGGCACGTTCCCTGCAGACGACTGAAAAATACGGTATTTGGGACACTAAAACTGGCATGTGCCATTATATGGGTTCCATTAAAAAAACTTTTCGGCAATTAAAACATGTTTCTAGGTCAATTCGACCACGCTCTACACGATGGAAGTGAGTTTTTGCCGATCCGAGTTTGCTATCGTGAGATATAAGCCGATAAAGCCTGTTTTTGGCTAATTTTGAACCTTTTCCGTGGAACCCGTGACCAGTGTACCACATGTGCCACGAATGACTTAGGGTCGAAAATTCAAGTTAGTTAAGTCCAGTTGGTGGTTTGCAACTAGGATGTTGTAGAATTTACCGAAAAAATGTTTCCAGGCACGTGCCCTGCAGACGATTGAAAATTACGGTATTTGGGACCCTAAAACTGGCATGTGCCATGATATGGGTTCCATTAAAAAAACTTTTCGGCAATTTGAACATGTTTCTAGGTCAATTCGACCACTCTCTACACGATGGAAGTGGGTTTTCGTCGATCCGAGTTTGCTATCGTGAGATATAAGCCGATAAAGCCTGTTTTTGGCTAATTTTGAACCTTTTCTGTGGAACCCGTGACCAGTGTACCACATGTGCCACGAATGACTTAGGGTCGAAAATTCAAGTTAGTTGGGTCCAGTTGGTGGTTTGCAACTAGGATGTTGTAGAATTTACCGAAAAAATGTTTTTAGGCACGTGCCCTGCAGACGACTGAAAATTACGGTATTTGGGACCCTAAAACTGGCATGTGCCATTATATGGGTTCCATTAAAAAAACTTTTCGGCAATTAAAACATGTTTCTAGGTCAATTCGACCACGCTCTACACGATGGAAGTGAGTTTTTGCCGATCCGAGTTTGCTATCGTGAGATATAAGCCGATAAAGCCTGTTTTTGGCTAATTTTGAACCTTTTCCGTGGAACCCGTGACCAGTGTACCACATGTGCCACGAATGACTTAGGGTCGAAAATTCAAGTTAGTTAAGTCCAGTTGGTGGTTTGCAACTAGGATGTTGTAGAATTTACCGAAAAAATGTTTCCAGGCACGTGCCCTGCAGACGATTGAAAATTACGGTATTTGGGACCCTAAAACTGGCATGTGCCATTATATGGGTTCCATTAAAAAAACTTTTCGGCAATTTGAACATGTTTCTAGGTCAATTCGACCACGCTCTACACGATGGAAGTGGGTTTTCACCGATCCGAGTTTGCTATCGTGAGATATAAGCCGATAAAGCCTGTTTTTGGCTAATTTTGAACCTTTTCTGTGGAACCCGTGACCAGTGTACCACATGTGCCACGAATGACTTAGGGTCGAAAATTCAAGTTAGTTGGGTCCAGTTGGTGGTTTGCAACTAGGATGTTGTAGAATTTACCGAAAAAATGTTTTTAGGCACGTGCCCTGCAGACGACTGAAAATTACGGTATTTGGGACCCTAAAACTGGCATGTGCCATTATATGGGTTCCATTAAAAAAACTTTTCGGCAATTTGAACAAGTTTCTAGGTCAATACGACCAGGCTCTACACGATGGAAGTGAGTTTTTGCCGATCCGAGTTTGCTATCGTGAGATATAAGCCGATAAAGCCTGTTTTTGGCTAATTATGAACCCTTTCCGTGGAACCCGTGACCAGTGTACCACATGTGCCACGAATGACTTAGGGTCGAAAATTCAAGTTAGTTAAGTCCAGTTGGTGGTTTGCAACTAGGATGTTGTAGAATTTACCGAAAAAATGTTTCCAGGCACGTGCCCTGCAGACGACTGAAAATTACGGTATTTGGGACCCTAAAACTGGCATGTGCCATTATATGGGTTCCATTAAAAAAACTTTTCGGCAATTTGAACATGTTTCTAGGTCAATACGACCACGCTATACACGATGGAAGTGGGTTTTCGCCGATCCGATTTTGCTATCTTGAGATATAAGCCGATAAAGCCTGTTTTTGGCTAATTTTGAACCTTTTCTGTGGAACCCGTGACCAGTGTACCACATGTGCCACGAATGACTTAGGGTCGAAAATTCAAGTTAGTTAAGTTCAGTTGGTGGTTTGCAACTAGGATGTTGTAGAATTTACCGAAAAAATGTTTCCAGGCACGTGCCCTGCAGACGATTGAAAATTACGGTATTTGGGACCCTAAAACTGGCATGTGCCATTATATGGGTTCCATTAAAAAAACTTTTCGGCAATTTGAACATGTTTCTAGGTCAATTCGACCACGCTCTACACGATGGAAGTGGGTTTTCGCCGATCCGAGTTTGCTATCGTGAGATATAAGCCGATAAAGCCTGTTTTTGGCTAATTTTGAACCTTTTCTGTGGAACCCGTGACCAGTGTACCACATGTGCCACGAATGACTTAGGGTCGAAAATTCAAGTTAGTTGGGTCCAGTTGGTGGTTTGCAACTAGGATGTTGTAGAATTTACCGAAAAAATGTTTTTAGGCACGTGCCCTGCAGACGACTGAAAATTACGGTATTTGGGACCCTAAAACTGGCATGTGCCATTATATGGGTTCCATTAAAAAAACTTTTCGGCAATTTGAACAAGTTTCTAGGTCAATACGACCAGGCTCTACACGATGGAAGTGAGTTTTTGCCGATCCGAGTTTGCTATCGTGAGATATAAGCCGATAAAGCCTGTTTTTGGCTAATTTTGAACCTTTTCCGTGGAACCCGTGACCAGTGTACCACATGTGCCACGAATGACTTAGGGTCGAAAATTCAAGTTAGTTGGGTCCAGTTGGTGGTTTGCAACTAGGATGTTGTAGAATTTACCGAAAAAATGTTTCCAGGCACGTGCCCTGCAGACGACTGAAAATTACGGTATTTGGGACCCTAAAATTGGCATGTGCCATTATATGGGTTCCATTAAAAAAACTTTTCGGCAATTTGAACATGTTTCTAGGTCAATACGACCACGCTCTACACGATGGAAGTGGGTTTTCGCCGATCCGATTTTGCTATCTTGAGATATAAGCCGATAAAGCCTGTTTTTGGCTAATTTTGAACCTTTTCTGTGGAACCCGTGACCAGTGTACCACATGTGCCACGAATGACTTAGGGTCGAAAATTCAAGTTAGTTAAGTTCAGTTGGTGGTTTGCAACTAGGATGTTGTAGAATTTACCGAAAAAATGTTTCCAGGCACGTGCCCTGCAGACGATTGAAAATTACGGTATTTGGGACCCTAAAACTGGCATGTGCCATTATATGGGTTCCATTAAAAAACTTTTCGGCAATTTGAACATGTTTCTAGGTCAATTCGACCACGCTCTACACGATGGAAGTGGGTTTTCGCCGATCCGAGTTTGCTATCGTGAGATATAAGCCGATAAAGCCTGTTTTTGGCTAATTTTGAACCTTTTCTGTGGAACCCGTGACCAGTGTACCACATGTGCCACGAATGACTTAGGGTCGAAAATTCAAGTTAGTTGGGTCCAGTTGGTGGTTTGCAACTAGGATGTTGTAGAATTTACCGAAAAAATGTTTTTAGGCACGTGCCCTGCAGACGACTGAAAATTACGGTATTTGGGACCCTAAAACTGGCATGTGCCATTATATGGGTTCCATTAAAAAAACTTTTCGGCAATTTGAACAAGTTTCTAGGTCAATATGACCAGGCTCTACACGATGGAAGTGAGTTTTTGCCGATCCGAGTTTGCTATCGTGAGATATAAGCCGATAAAGCCTGTTTTTGGCTAATTTTGAACCTTTTCCGTGGAACCCGTGACCAGTGTACCACATGTGCCACGAATGACTTAGGGTCGAAAATTCAAGTTAGTTGGGTCCAGTTGGTGGTTTGCAACTAGGATGTTGTAGAATTTACCGAAAAAATGTTTCCAGGCACGTGCCCTGCAGACGACTGAAAATTACGGTATTTGGGACCCTAAAATTGGCATGTGCCATTATATGGGTTCCATTAAAAAAACTTTTCGGCAATTTGAACATGTTTCTAGGTCAATACGACCACGCTCTACACGATGGAAGTGGGTTTTCGCCGATCCGATTTTGCTATCTTGAGATATAAGCCGATAAAGCCTGTTTTTGGCTAATTTTGAACCTTTTCCGTGGAACCCGTGACCAGTGTACCACATGTGCCACGAATGACTTAGGGTCGAAAATTCAAGTTAGTTAAGTCCAGTTGGTGGTTTGCAACTAGGATGTTGTAGAATTTACCGAAAAAATGTTTCCAGGCACGTGCCCTGCAGACGATTGAAAATTACGGTATTTGGGACCCTAAAACTGGCATGTGCCATTATATGGGTTCCATTAAAAAAAACTTTTCGGCAATTTGAACATGTTCCTAGGTCAATTCGACCACGCTCTACACGATGGAAGTGAGTTTTTGCCGATCCGAGTTTGCTATCGTGAGATATAAGCCGATAAAGCCTGTTTTTGGCTAATTTTGAACCTTTTCTGTGGAACCCGTGACCAGTGTACCACATGTGCCACGAATGACTTAGGGTCGAAAATTCAAGTTAGTTGGGTCCAGTTGGTGGTTTGCAACTAGGATGTTGTAGAATTTACCGAAAAAAATGTTTTTAGGCACGTGCCCTGCAGACGACTGAAAATTACGGTATTTGGGACCCTAAAACTGGCATGTGCCATTATATGGGTTCCATTAAAAAAACTTTTCGGCAATTTGAACATGTTTCTAGGTCAATACGACCACGCTCTACACGATGGAAGTGAGTTTTTGCCGATCCGAGTTTGCTATCGTGAGATATAAGCCGATAAAGCCTGTTTTTGGCTAATTTTGAACCTTTTCCGTGGAACCCGTGACCAGTGTACCACATGTGCCACGAATGACTTAGGGTCGAAAATTCAAGTTAGTTAAGTCCAGTTGGTGGTTTGCAACTAGGATGGTGTAGAATTTACCGAAAAAATGTTTCCAGGCACGTGCCCTGCAGACGACTGAAAATTACGGTATTTGGGACCCTAAAATTGGCATGTGCCATTATATGGGTTCCATTAAAAAAAACTTTTCGGCAATTTGAACATGTTTCTAGGTCAATACGACCACGCTCTACACGATGGAAGTGAGTTTTTGCCGATCCGAGTTTGCTATCGTGAGATATAAGCCGATAAAGCCTGTTTTTGGCTAATTTTGAACCTTTTCCGTGGAACCCGTGACCAGTGTACCACATGTGCCACGAATGACTTAGGGTCGAAAATTCAAGTTAGTTAAGTCCAGTTGGTGGTTTGCAACTAGGATGGTGTAGAATTTACCGAAAAAATGTTTCCAGGCACGTGCCCTGCAGACGACTGAAAATTACGGTATTTGGGACCCTAAAATTGGCATGTGCCATTATATGGGTTCCATTAAAAAAACTTTTCGGCAATTTGAACATGTTTCTAGGTCAATACGACCACGCTCTACACGATGGAAGTGAGTTTTTGCCGATCCGAGTTTGCTATCGTGAGATATAAGCCGATAAAGCCTGTTTTTGGCTAATTTTGAACCTTTTCCGTGGAACCCGTGACCAGTGTACCACATGTGCCACGAATGACTTAGGGTCGAAAATTCAAGTTAGTTAAGTTCAGTTGGTGGTTTGCAACTAGGATGGTGTAGAATTTACCGAAAAAATGTTTCCAGGCACGTGCCCTGCAAACGACTGAAAATTACAGTATTTGGGACCCTAAAACTGGCATGTGCCATTATATGGGTTCCATTAAAAAAACTTTTCGGCAATTTGAACATGTTTCTAGGTCAATTCGACCACGCTCTACACGATGGGAGTGAGTTTTTGGCGATCCGAGTTTGCTATCGTGAGATATAAGCCGATAAAGCCTGTTTTTGGCTAATTTTGAACCTTTTCCGTGGAACCCGTGACCAGTGTACCACATGTGCCACGAATGACTTAGGGTCGAAAATTCAAGTTAGTTGAGTCCAGTTGGTGGTTTTCAACTAGGATGTTGTAGAATTCACCGAAAAAAATGTTTCCAGGCACGTGCCCTACAGACGATTGAAAATTACGGTATTTGGGACCCTAAAACTGGCATGTGCCATTATATGGGTTCCATTAAAAAAACTTTTCGGCAATTTGAACATGTTTCTAGGTCAATTCGACCACGCTCTACACGATGGAAGTGAGTTTTTGCCGATCCGAGTTTGCTATCTTGAGATATAAGCCGATAAAGCCTGTTTTTGGCTAATTTTGAACCTTTTCCGTGGAACCCGTGACCAGTGTACCACATGTGCCACGAATGACTTAGGGTCGAAAATTCAAGTTAGTTGGGTCCAGTTGGTGGTTTGCAACTAGGATGTTGTAGAATTTACCGAAAAAATGTTTCCAGGCACGTGCCCTGCAGACGACTGAAAATTACGGTATTTGGGACCCTAAAATTGGCATGTGCCATTATATGGGTTCCATTAAATAAAACTTTTCGGCAATTTGAACATGTTTCTAGGTCAATTCGACCACGCTCTACACGATGGAAGTGAGTTTTTGCCGATCCGAGTTTGCTATCGTGAGATATAAGCCGATAAAGCCTGTTTTTGGCTAATTTTGAACCTTTTCCGTGGAACACGTGACCAGTGTACCACATGTGCCACGAATGACTTAGGGTCGAAAATTCAAGTTAGTTGGGTCCAGTATGTGGTTTGCAACTAGGATGTTGTAGAATTTACCGAAAAAATGTTTCCAGGCACGTGCCCTGCAGACGACTGAAAATTACGGTATTTGGGACCCTAAAACTGGCATGTGCCATTATATGGGTTCCATTAAAAAAACTTTTCGGCAATTTGAACATGTTTCTAGGTCAATTCGACCACGCTCTACACGATGGTAGTGAGTTTTGGCGATCCGAGTTTGCTATCGTGAGATATAAGCCGATAAAGCCTGTTTTTGGCTAATTTTGAACCTTTTCCGTGGAACCCGTGACAAGTGTACCACATGTGCCACGAATGACTTAGGGTCGAAAATTCAAGTTAGTTGGGTCCAGTTGGTGGTTTGCAACTAGGATGTTGTAGAATTTACCGAAAAAATGTTTCCAGGCACGTGCCCTGCAGACGACTGAAAATTACGGTATTTGGGACCCTAAAACTGGCATGTGCCATTATATGGGTTCCATTAAAAAAACTTTTCGGCAATTTGAACATGTTTCTAGGTCAATTCGACCACGCTCTACACGATGGAAGTGAGTTTTTGCCGATCCGAGTTTGCTATCGTGAGATATAAGCCGATAAAGCCTGTTTTTGGCTAATTTTGAACCTTTCCGTGGAACCCGTGACCAGTGTACCACATGTGCCACGAATGACTTAGGGTCGAAAATTCAAGTTAGTTGGGTCCAGTTGGTGGTTTGCAACTAGGATGTTGTAGAATATACCGAAAAAATGTTTCCAGGCACGTGCCCTGCAGACGACTGAAAATTACGGTATTTGGGAACCTAAAACTGGCATGTGCCATTATATGGGTTCCATTAAAAAAAACTTTTCGGCAATTTGAACATGTTTCTAGGTCAATTCGACCACACTCTACACGATGGAAGTGAGTTTTTGCCGATCCGAGTATGCTATCGTGAGATATAAGCCGATAAAGCCTGTTTTTGGCTAATTTTGAACCTTTTCCGTGGAACCCGTGACCAGTGTACCACATGTGCCACGAATGACTTAGGGTCGAAAATTCAAGTTAGTTGGGTCGAGTTGGTGGTTTGCAACTAGGATGTTGTAGAATTTACCGAAAAAATGTTTCCAGGCACGTGCCCTGCAGACGACTGAAAATTACGGTATTTGGGACCCTAAAACTGGCATGTGCCATTATATGGGTTCCATTAAAAAAACTTTTCGGCAGTTTGAACATGTTCCTAGGTCAATTCGACCACGCTCTACACGATGGAAGTGAGTTTTTGCCGATCCGAGTTTGCTATCGTGAGATATAAGCCGATAAAGCCTGTTTTTGGCTAATTTTGAACCCTTTCCGTGGAACCCGTGACCAGTGTACCACATGTGCCACGAATGACTTAGGGTCGAAAATTCAAGCTAGTTGGGTCCAGTGGGTGGTTTGCAACTAGGATGTTGTAGAATTTACCGAAAAAATGTTTCCAGGCACGTGCCCTGCAGACGACTGAAAAATACGGTATTTGGGACACTAAAACTGGCATGTGCCATTATATGGGTTCCATTAAAAAAACTTTTCGGCAATTTGAACATGTTCCTAGGTCAATTCGACCACGCTCTACACGATGGAAGTGAGTTTTTGCCGATCCGAGTTTGCTATCGTGAGATATAAGCCGATAAAGCCTGTTTTTGGCTAATTATGAACCCTTTCCGTGGAACCCGTGACCAGTGTACCGCATGTGCCACGAATGACTTAGGGTCGAAAATTCAAGCTAGTTAGGTCCAGTTGGTGGTTTGCAACTAGGATGTTGTAGAATTTACCGAAAAAATGTTTCCAGGCACGTGCCCTGCAGACGACTGAAAAATACGGTATTTGGGACACTAAAACTGGCATGTGCCATTATATGGGTTCCATTAAAAAAACTTTTCGGCAATTTGAACATGTTCCTAGGTCAATTCGACCACGCTCTACACGATGGAAGTGAGTTTTTGCCGATCCGAGTTTGCTATCGTGAGATATAAGCCGATAAAGCCTGTTTTTGGCTAATTATGAACCCTTTCCGTGGAACCCGTGACCAGTGTACCACATGTGCCACGAATGACTTAGGGTCGAAAATTCAAGCTAGTTGGGTCCAGTTGGTGGTTTGCAACTAGGATGTTGTAGAATTTACCGAAAAAATGTTTCCAGGCACGTGCCCTGCAGACGACTGAAAATTACGGTATTTGGGACCCTAAAACTGGCATGTGCCATTATATGGGTTCCATTAAAAAAACTTTTCGGCAGTTTGAACATGTTCCTAGGTCAATTCGACCACGCTCTACACGATGGAAGTGAGTTTTTGCCGATCCGAGTTTGCTATCGTGAGATATAAGCCGATAAAGCCTGTTTTTGGCTAATTTTGAACCCTTTCCGTGGAACCCGTGACCAGTGTACCACATGTGCCACGAATGACTTAGGGTCGAAAATTCAAGCTAGTTGGGTCCAGTTGGTGGTTTGCAACTAGGATGTTGTAGAATTTACCGAAAAAATGTTTCCAGGCACGTGCCCTGCAGACGACTGAAAAATACGGTATTTGGGACACTAAAACTGGCATGTGCCATTATATGGGTTCCATTAAAAAAACTTTTCGGCAATTTGAACATGTTCCTAGGTCAATTCGACCACGCTCTACACGATGGAAGTGAGTTTTTGCCGATCCGAGTTTGCTATCGTGAGATATAAGCCGATAAAGCCTGTTTTTGGCTAATTATGAACCCTTTCCGTGGAACCCGTGACCAGTGTACCACATGTGCCACGAATGACTTAGGGTCGAAAATTCAAGCTAGTTGGGTCCAGTTGGTGGTTTGCAACTAGGATGTTGTAGAATTTACCGAAAAAATGTTTCCAGGCACGTGCCCTGCAGACGACTGAAAATTACGGTATTTGGGACCCTAAAACTGGCATGTGCCATTATATGGGTTCCATTAAAAAAACTTTTCGGCAGTTTGAACATGTTCCTAGGTCAATTCGACCACGCTCTACACGATGGAAGTGAGTTTTTGCCGATCCGAGTTTGCTATCGTGAGATATAAGCCGATAAAGCCTGTTTTTGGCTAATTTTGAACCCTTTCCGTGGAACCCGTGACCAGTGTACCACATGTGCCACGAATGACTTAGGGTCGAAAATTCAAGCTAGTTGGGTCCAGTTGGTGGTTTGCAACTAGGATGTTGTAGAATTTACCGAAAAAATGTTTCCAGGCACGTGCCCTGCAGACGACTGAAAAATACGGTATTTGGGACACTAAAACTGACATGTGCCATTATATGGGTTCCATTAAAAAACTTTTCGGCAATTTGAACATGTTCCTAGGTCAATTCGATCACGCTCTACACGATGGAAGTGATTTTTTGCCGATCCGAGTTTGCTATCGTGAGATATAAGCCGATAAAGCCTGTTTTTGGCTAATTTTGAACCCTTTCCGTGGAACCCGTGACCAGTGTACCACATGTGCCACGAATGACTTAGGGTCGAAAATTCAAGCTAGTTGGGTCCAGTTGGTGGTTTGCAACTAGGATGTTGTAGAATTTACCGAAAAAATGTTTCCAGGCACGTGCCCTGCAGACGACTGAAAAATACGGTATTTGGGACCCTAAAACTGGCATGTGCCATTATATAGGTTCCATTAAAAAAACTTTTCGGCAATTTGAACATGTTCCTAGGTCAATTCGACCACGCTCTACACGATGGAAGTGAGTTTTTGCCGATCCGAGTTTGCTATCGTGAGATATAAGCCGATAAAGCCTGTTTTTGGCTAATTATGAACCCTTTCCGTGGAACCCGTGACCAGTGTACCACATGTGCCACGAATGACTTAGGGTCGAAAATTCAAGCTAGTTGGGTCCAGTTGGTGGTTTGCAACTAGGATGTTGTAGAATTTACCGAAAAAATGTTTCCAGGCACGTGCCCTGCAGACGACTGAAAATTACGGTATTTGGGACCCTAAAACTGGCATGTGCCAATATATGGGTTCCATTAAAAAAACTTTTCGGCAGTTTGAACATGTTCCTAGGTCAATTCGACCACGCTCTACACGATGGAAGTGAGTTTTTGCCGATCCGAGTTTGCTATCGTGAGATATAAGCCGATAAAGCCTGTTTTTGGCTAAATTTGAACCCTTTCCGTGGAACCCGTGACCAGTGTACCACATGTGCCACGAATGACTTAGGGTCGTAAATTCAAGCTAGTTGGATCCAGTTGGTGGTTTGCAACTAGGATGTTGTAGAATTTACCGAAAAAATGTTTCCAGGCACGTGCCCTGCAGACGACTGAAAATACGATATTTGGGACACTAAAACTGGCATGTGCCATTATATGGGTTCCATTAAAAAAACTTTTCGGCAAGTTGAACATGTTCCTAGGTCAATTCGACCACGCTCTACACGATGGAAGTGAGTTTTTGCCGATCCGAGTTTGCTATCGTGAGATATAAGCCGATAAAGCCTGTTTTTGGCTAATTTTGAACCCTTTCCGTGGAACCCGTGACCAGTGTACCACATGTGCCACGAATGACTTAGGGTCGAAAATTCAAGCTAGTTGGGTCCAGTTGGTGGTTTGCAACTAGTATGTTGTAGAATTTACCGAAAAAATGTTTCCAGGCACGTGCCCTGCAGACGACTGAAAAATACGGTATTTGGGACCCTAAAACTGGCATGTGCCATTATATGGGTTCCATTAAAAAAAACTTTTCGGCAATTTGAACATGTTCCTAGGTCAATTCGACCACGCTCTACACGATGGAAGTGAGTTTTTGCCGATCCGAGTTTGCTATCGTGAGATATAAGCCGATAAAGCCTGTTTTTGGCTAATTTTGAACCCTTTCCGTGGAACCCGTGACCAGTGTACCACATGTGCCACGAATGACTTAGGGTCGAAAATTCAAGCTAGTTGGGTCCAGTTGGTGGTTTGCAACTAGGATGTTGTAGAATTTACCGAAAAAATGTTTCCAGGCACGTGCCCTGCAGACGACTGAAAAATACGGTATTTGGGACACTAAAACTGGCATGTGCCATTATATGGGTTCCATTAAAAAAACTTTTCGGCAATTTGAACATGTTCCTAGGTCAATTCGACCACGCTCTACACGATGGAAGTGAGTTTTTGCCGATCCGAGTTTGCTATCGTGAGATATAAGCCGATAAAGCCTGTTTTTGGCTAATTATGAACCCTTTCCGTGAAACCCGTGACCAGTGTACCACATGTGCCACGAATGACTTAGGGTCGAAAATTCAAGCTAGTTGGGTCCAGTTGGTGGTTTGCAACTAGGATGTTGTAGAATTTACCGAAAAAATGTTTCCAGGCACGTGCCCTGCAGACGACTGAAAAATACGGTATTTGGGACACTAAAACTGGCATGTGTCATTATATGGGTTCCATTGAAAAAACTTTTCGGCAATTTGAACATGTTCCTAGGTCAATTCGACCACACTCTACACGATGGAAGTGAGTTTTTGCCGATCCGAGTTTGCTATCGTGAGATATAAGCCGATAAAGCCTGTTTTTGGCTAATTATGAACCCTTTCCGTGGAACCCGTGACCAGTGTACCACATGTGCCACGAATGACTTAGGGTCGAAAATTCAAGCTAGTTGGGTCCAGTTGGTGGTTTGCAACTAGGATGTTGTAGAATTTACCGAAAAAATGTTTCCAGGCACGTGCCCTGCAGACGACTGAAAAATACGGTATTTGGGACCCTAAAACTGGCATGTGCCATTATATGGGTTCCATTAAAAAAACTTTTCGGCAGTTTGAACATGTTCCTAGGTCAATTCGACCACGCTCTACACGATGGAAGTGAGTTTTTGCCGATCCGAGTTTGCTATCGTGATATATAAGCCGATAAAGCCTGTTTTTGGCTAATTTTGAACCCTTTCCGTGGAACCCGTGACCAGTGTACCACATGTGCCACGAATGACTTAGGGTCGAAAATTCAAGCTAGTTGGGTCCAGTTGGTGGTTTGCAACTAGGATGTTGTAGAATTTACCGAAAAAATGTTTCCAGGCACGTGCCCTGCAGACGACTGAAAAATACGGTATTTGGGACACTAAAACTGGCATGTGCCATTAAATGGGTTCCATTAAAAAAAACTTTTCGGCAATTTGAACATGTTCCTAGGTCAATTCGACCACGCTCTACACGATGGAAGTGAGTTTTTGCCGATCCGAGTTTGCTATCGTGAGATATAAGCCGATAAAGCCTGTTTTTGGCTAATTATGAACCCTTTCCTGTGGAACCCGTGACCAGTGTACCACATGTGCCACGAATGACTTAGGGTCGAAAATTCAAGCTAGTTGGGTCCAGTTGGTGGTTTGCAACTAGGATGTTGTAGAATTTACCGAAAAAATGTTTCCAGGCACGTGCCCTGCAGACGACTGAAAATTACGGTATTTGGGACCCTAAAACTGGCATGTGCCATTATATGGGTTCCATTAAAAAAACTTTTCGGCAGTTTGAACATGTTCCTAGGTCAATTCGACCACGCTCTACACGATGGAAGTGAGTTTTTGCCGATCCGAGTTTGCTATCGTGATATATAAGCCGATAAAGCCTGTTTTTGGCTAATTTTGAACCCTTTCCGTGGAACCCGTGACCAGTGTACCACATGTGCCACGAATGACTTAGGGTCGAAAATTCAAGCTAGTTGGGTCCAGTTGGTGGTTTGCAACTAGGATGTTGTAGAATTTACCGAAAAAATGTTTCCAGGCACGTGCCCTGCAGACGACTGAAAAATACGGTATTTGGGACACTAAAACTGGCATGTGCCATTAAATGGGTTCCATTAAAAAAACTTTTCGGCAATTTGAACATGTTCCTAGGTCAATTCGACCACGCTCTACACGATGGAAGTGAGTTTTTGCCGATCCGAGTTTGCTATCGTGAGATATAAGCCGATAAAGCCTGTTTTTGGCTAATTATGAACCCTTTCCTGTGGAACCCGTGACCAGTGTACCACATGTGCCACGAATGACTTAGGGTCGAAAATTCAAGCTAGTTGGGTCCAGTTGGTGGTTTGCAACTAGGATGTTGTAGAATTTACCGAAAAAAATGTTTCCAGGCACGTGCCCTGCAGACGACTGAAAAATACGGTATTTGGGACACTAAAACTGGCATGTGCCATTATATGGGTTCCATTAAAAAAACTTTTCGGCAATTTGAACATGTTCCTTGGTCAATTCGACCACACTCTACACGATGGAAGTGAGTTTTTGCCGATCCGAGTTTGCTATCGTGAGATATAAGCCGATAAAGCCTGTTTTTGGCTAATTATGAACCCTTTCCGTGGAACCCGTGACCAGTGTACCACATGTGCCACGAATGACTTAGGGTCGAAAATTCAAGCTAGTTGGGTCCAGTTGGTGGTTTGCAACTAGGATGTTGTAGAATTTACCGAAAAAATGTTTCCAGGCACGTGCCCTGCAGACGACTGAAAATTACGGTATTTGGGACCCTAAAACTGGCATGTGCCATTATATGGGTTCCATTAAAAAAACTTTTCGGCAGTTTGAACATGTTCCTAGGTCAATTCGACCACGCTCTACACGATGGAAGTGAGTTTTTGCCGATCCGAGTTTGCTATCGTGAGATATAAGCCGATAAAGCCTGTTTTTGGCTAATTTTGAACCCTTTCCGTGGAACCCGTGACCAGTGTACCACATGTGCCACGAATGACTTAGGGTCAAAAATTCAAGCTAGTTGGGTCCAGTTGGTGGTTTGCAACTAGGATGTTGTAGAATTTACCGAAAAAATGTTTCCAGGCACGTGCCCTGCAGACGACTGAAAAATACGGTATTTGGGACACTAAAACTGACATGTGCCATTATATGGGTTCCATTAAAAAAACTTTTCGGCAATTTGAACATGTTCCTAGGTCAATTCGACCACGCTCTACACTATGGAAGTGAGTTTTTGCCGATCCGAGTTTGCTATCGTGAGATATAAGCCGATAAAGCCTGTTTTTGGCTAATTTTGAACCCTTTCCGTGGAACCCGTGACCAGTGTACCACATGTGCCACGAATGACTTAGGGTCAAAAATTCAAGCTAGTTGGGTCCAGTTGGTGGTTTGCAACTAGGATGTTGTAGAATTTACCGAAAAAATGTTTCCAGGCACGTGCCCTGCAGACGACTGAAAAATACGGTATTTGGGACCCTAAAACTGACATGTGCCATTATATGGGTTCCATTAAAAAAACTTTTCGGCAATTTGAACATGTTCCTAGGTCAATTCGACCACGCTCTACACTATGAAAATGAGTTTTTGCCGATCCGAGTTTGCTATCGTGAGATATAAGCCGATAAAGCCTGTTTTTGGCTAATTTTGAACCTTTTCTGTGGAACCCGTGACCAGTGTACCACATGTGCCACGAATGACTTAGGGTCGAAAATTCAAGTTAGTTGGGTCCAGTTGGTGGTTTGCAACTAGGATGTTGTATAATTTACCGAAAAAATGTTTCCAGGCACGTGCAAAGCAGACGACTGAAAATTACGGTATTTGGGACCCTAAAACTGGCATGTGCCATTATATGGGTTCCATTAAAAAAACTTTTCGGCAATTTGAACAAGTTTCTAGGTCAATACGACCAGGCTCTACACGATGGAAGTGAGTTTTTGCGGATCCGAGTTTGCTATCGTGAGATATAAGCCGATAAAGCCTGTTTTTGGCTAATTTTGAACCTTTTCCGTGGAACCCGTGACCAGTGTACCACATGTGCCACGAATGACTTAGGGTCGAAAATTCAAGTTAGTTGGGTCCAGTTGGTGGTTTGCAACTAGAATGTTGTAGAATTTACCGAAAAAAAATTTTCCAGGCACGTTCCCTGCAGACGACTGAAAATTACGGTATTTGGGACCCTAAAATTGGCATGTGCCATTATATGGGTTCCATTAAAAAAACTTTTCGGCAATTTGAACATGTTTCTAGGTCAATACGACCACGCTCTACACGATGGAAGTGAGTTTTTGCCGATCCGAGTTTGCTATCGTGAGATATAAGCCGATAAAGCCTGTTTTGGCTAATTTTGAACCTTTTCCGTGGAACCCGTGACCAGTGTACCACATGTGCCACGAATGACTTAGGGTCGAAAATTCAAGTTAGTTAAGTTCAGTTGGTGGTTTGCAACTAGGATGTTGTAGAATTTACCGAAAAATTTTTTCCAGGAACGTGCCTTGCAGACGACTGAAAATTACGGTATTTGGGACCCTAAAACTGGCATGTGCCATTATATGGGTTCCATTAAAAAAACTTTTCGGCAATTAAAACATGTTTCTAGGTCAATTCGACCACGCTCTACACGATGGAAGTGAGTTTTTGCCGATCCGAGTTTGCTATCGTGAGATATAAGCCGATAAAGCCTGTTTTTGGCTAATTTTGAACCTTTTCCGTGGAACCCGTGACCAGTGTACCACATGTGCCACGAATGACTTAGGGTCGAAAATTCAAGTTAGTTAAGTCCAGTTGGTGGTTTGCAACTAGGATGTTGTAGAATTTACCGAAAAAATGTTTCCAGGCACGTGCCCTGCAGACGATTGAAAATTACGGTATTTGGGACCCTAAAACTGGCATGTGCCATTATATGGGTTCCATTAAAACAACTTTTCGGCAATTTGAACATGTTTCTAGGTCAATTCGACCACGCTCTACACGATGGAAGTGGGTTTTCGCCGATCCGAGTTTGCTATCGTGAGATATAAGCCGATAAAGCCTGTTTTTGGCTAATTTTGAACCTTTTCTGTGGAACCCGTGACCAGTGTACCACATGTGCCACGAATGACTTAGGGTCGAAAATTCAAGTTAGTTGGGTCCAGTTGGTGGTTTGCAACTAGGATGTTGTAGAATTTACCGAAAAAATGTTTTTAGGCACGTGCCCTGCAGACGACTGAAAATTACGGTATTTGGGACCCTAAAACTGGCATGTGCCATTATATGGGTTCCATTAAAAAAACTTTTCGGCAATTTGAACAAGTTTCTAGGTCAATACGACCAGGCTCTACACGGTGGAAGTGAGTTTTTGCCGATCCGAGTTTGCTATCGTGAGATATAAGCCGATAAAGCCTGTTTTTGGCTAATTATGAACCCTTTCCGTGGAACCCGTGACCAGTGTACCACATGTGCCACGAATGACTTAGGGTCGAAAATTCAAGCTGGTTGGGTCCAGTTGGTGGTTTGCAACTAGGATGTTGTAGAATTTACCGAAAAAATGTTTCCAGGCACGTGCCCTGCAGACGACTGAAAAATACGGTATTTGGGACACTAAAACTGGCATGTGCCATTATATGGGTTCCATTAAAAAAACTTTTCGGCAATTAAAACATGTTTCTAGGTCAATTCGACCACGCTCTACACGATGGAAGTGAGTTTTTGCCGATCCGAGTTTGCTATCGTGAGATATAAGCCGATATAGCCTGTTTTTGGCTAATTTTGAACCTTTTCCGTGGAACCCGTGACCAGTGTACCACATGTGCCACGAATGACTTAGGGTCGAAAATTCAAGTTAGTTAAGTCCAGTTGGTGGTTTGCAACTAGGATGTTGTAGAATTTACCGAAAAAATGTTTCCAGGCACGTGCCCCTGCAGACGATTGAAAATTACGGTATTTGGGACCCTAAAACTGGCATGTGCCATTATATGGGTTCCATTAAAAAAACTTTTCGGCAATTTGAACATGTTTCTAGGTCAATTGGACCACGCTCTACACGATGGAAGTGGGTTTTCGCCGATCCGAGTTTGCTATCGTGAGATATAAGCCGATAAAGCCTGTTTTTGGCTAATTTTGAACCTTTTCTGTGGAACCCGTGACCAGTGTACCACATGTGCCACGAATGACTTAGGGTCGAAAATTCAAGTTAGTTGGGTCCAGTTGGTGGTTTGCAACTAGGATGTTGTAGAATTTACCGAAAAAATGTTTTTAGGCACGTGCCCTGCAGACGACTGAAAATTACGGTATTTGGGACCCTAAAACTGGCATGTGCCATTATATGGGTTCCATTAAAAAAACTTTTCGGCAATTTGAACAAGTTTCTAGGTCAATACGACCAGGCTCTACACGATGGAAGTGAGTTTTTGCCGATCCGAGTTTGCTATCGTGAGATATAAGCCGATAAAGCCTGTTTTTGGCTAATTTTGAACCTTTTCCGTGGAACCCGTGACCAGTGTACCACATGTGCCACGAATGACATAGGGTCGAAAATTCAAGTTAGTTGGGTCCAGTTGGTGGTTTGCAACTAGGATGTTGTAGAATTTACCGAAAAAATGTTTCCAGGCACGTGCCCTGCAGACGACTGAAAATTACGGTATTTGGGACCCTAAAATTGGCATGTGCCATTATATGGGTTCCATTAAAAAAACTTTTCGGCAATTTGAACATGTTTCTAGGTCAATACGACCACGCTCTACACGATGGAAGTGGGTTTTCGCCGATCCGATTTTGCTATCTTGAGATATAAGCCGATAAAGCCTGTTTTTGGCTAATTTTGAACCTTTTCTGTGGAACCCGTGACCAGTGTACCACATGTGCCACGAATGACTTAGGGTCGAAAATTCAAGTTAGTTAAGTTCAGTTGGTGGTTTGCAACTAGGATGTTGTAGAATTTACCGAAAAAATGTTTCCAGGCACGTGCCCTGCAGACGATTGAAAATTACGGTATTTGGGACCCTAAAACTGGCATGTGCCATTATATGGGTTCCATTAAAAAAACTTTTCGGCAATTTGAACATGTTTCTAGGTCAATTCGACCACGCTCTACACGATGGAAGTGGGTTTTCGCCGATCCGAGTTTGCTATCGTGAGATATAAGCCGATAAAGCCTGTTTTTGGCTAATTTTGAACCTTTTCCGTGGAACCCGTGACCAGTGTACCACATGTGCCACGAATGACTTAGGGTCGAAAATTCAAGTTAGTTGGGTCCAGTTGGTGGTTTGCAACTAGGATGTTGTAGAATTTACCGAAAAAATGTTTTTAGGCACGTGCCCTGCAGACGACTGAAAATTACGGTATTTGGGACCCTAAAACTGGCATGTGCCATTATATGGGTTCCATTAAAAAAACTTTTCGGCAATTTGAACAAGTTTCTAGGTCAATACGACCAGGCTCTACACGATGGAAGTGAGTTTTTGCCGATCCGAGTTTGCTATCGTGAGATATAAGCCGATAAAGCCTGTTTTTGGCTAATTTTGAACCTTTTCCGTGGAACCCGTGACCAGTGTACCACATGTGCCACGAATGACTTAGGGTCGAAAATTCAAGTTAGTTGGGTCCAGTTGGTGGTTTGCAACTAGGATGTTGTAGAATTTACCGAAAAAATGTTTCCAGGCACGTGCCCTGCAGACGACTGAAAATTACGGTATTTGGGACCCTAAAATTGGCATGTGCCATTATATGGGTTCCATTAAAAAAACTTTTCGGCAATTTGAACATGTTTCTAGGTCAATACGACCACGCTCTACACGATGGAAGTGGGTTTTCGCCGATCCGATTTTGCTATCTTGAGATATAAGCCGATAAAGCCTGTTTTTGGCTAATTTTGAACCTTTTCTGTGGAACCCGTGACCAGTGTACCACATGTGCCACGAATGACTTAGGGTCGAAAATTCAAGTTAGTTAAGTTCAGTTGGTGGTTTGCAACTAGGATGTTGTAGAATTTACCGAAAAAATGTTTCCAGGCACGTGCCCTGCAGACGATTGAAAATTACGGTATTTGGGACCCTAAAACTGGCATGTGCCATTATATGGGTTCCATTAAAAAAACTTTTCGGCAATTTGAACATGTTTCTAGGTCAATTCGACCACGCTCTACACGATGGAAGTGGGTTTTCGCCGATCCAAGTTTGCTATCGTGAGATATAAGCCGATAAAGCCTGTTTTTGGCTAATTTTGAACCTTTTCCGTGGAACCCGTGACCAGTGTACCACATGTGCCACGAATGACTTAGGGTCGAAAATTCAAGTTAGTTGGGTCCAGTTGGTGGTTTGCAACTAGGATGTTGTAGAATTTACCGAAAAAATGTTTCCAGGCACGTGCCCTGCAGACGACTGAAAATTACGGTATTTGGGACCCTAAAATTGGCATGTGCCGTTATATGGGTTCCATTAAAAAAACTTTTCGGCAATTTGAACATGTTTCTAGGTCAATACGACCACGCTCTACACGATGGAAGTGGGTTTTCGCCGATCCGATTTTGCTATCTTGAGATATAAGCCGATAAAGCCTGTTTTTGGCTAATTTTGAACCTTTTCTGTGGAACCCGTGACCAGTGTACCACATGTGCCACGAATGACTTAGGGTCGAAAATTCAAGTTAGTTAAGTTCAGTTGGTGGTTTGCAACTAGGATGTTGTAGAATTTACCGAAAAAATGTTTCCAGGCACGTGCCCTGCAGACGATTGAAAATTACGGTATTTGGGACCCTAAAACTGGCATGTGCCATTATATGGGTTCCATTAAAAAAACTTTTCGGCAATTTGAACATGTTTCTAGGTCAATTCGACCACGCTCTACACGATGGAAGTGGGTTTTCGCCGATCCGAGTTTGCTATCGTGAGATATAAGCCGATAAAGCCTGTTTTTGGCTAATTTTGAACCTTTTCTGTGGAACCCGTGACCAGTGTACCACATGTGCCACGAATGACTTAGGGTCGAAAATTCAAGTTAGTTGGGTCCAGTTGGTGGTTTGCAACTAGGATGTTGTAGAATTTACCGAAAAAATGTTTTTAGGCACGTGCCCTGCAGACGACTGAAAATTACGGTAATTGGGACCCTAAAACTGGCATGTGCCATTATATGGGTTCCATTAAAAAAACTTTTCGGCAATTTGAACAAGTTTCTAGGTCAATACGACCAGGCTCTACACGATGGAAGTGAGTTTTTGCCGATCCGAGTTTGCTATCGTGAGATATAAGCCGATAAAGCCTGTTTTTGGCTAATTTTGAACCTTTTCCGTGGAACCCGTGACCAGTGTACCACATGTGCCACGAATGACTTAGGGTCGAAAATTCAAGTTAGTTGGGTCCAGTTGGTGGTTTGCAACTAGGATGTTGTAGAATTTACCGAAAAAATGTTTCCAGGCACGTGCCCTGCAGACGACTGAAAATTACGGTATTTGGGACCCTAAAATTGGCATGTGCCATTATATGGGTTCCATTAAAAAAACTTTTCGGCAATTTGAACATGTTTCTAGGTCAATACGACCACGCTCTACACGATGGAAGTGGGTTTTCGCCGATCCGATTTTGCTATCTTGAGATATAAGCCGATAAAGCCTGTTTTTGGCTAATTTTGAACCTTTTCCGTGGAACCCGTGACCAGTGTACCACATGTGCCACGAATGACTTAGGGTCGAAAATTCAAGTTAGTTAAGTCCAGTTGGTGGTTTGCAACTAGGATGTTGTAGAATTTACCGAAAAAATGTTTCCAGGCACGTGCCCTGCAGACGATTGAAAATTACGGTATTCGGGACCCTAAAACTGGCATGTGCCATTATATGGGTTCCATTAAAAAAACTTTTCGGCAATTTGAACATGTTTCTAGGTCAATTCGACCACGCTCTACACGATGGAAGTGGGTTTTCGCCGATCCGAGTTTGCTATCGTGAGATATAAGCCGATAAAGCCTGTTTTTGGCTAATTTTGAACCTTTTCTGTGGAACCCGTGACCAGTGTACCACATGTGCCACGAATGACTTAGGGTCGAAAATTCAAGTTAGTTGGGTCCAGTTGGTGGTTTGCAACTAGGATGTTGTAGAATTTACCGAAAAAATGTTTTTAGGCACGTGCCCTGCAGACGACTGAAAATTACGGTATTTGGGACCCTAAAACTGGCATGTGCCATTATATGGGTTCCATTAAAAAAACTTTTCGGCAATTTGAACAAGTTTCTAGGTCAATACGACCAGGCTCTACACGATGGAAGTGAGTTTTTGCCGATCCGAGTTTGCTATCGTGAGATATAAGCCGATAAAGCCTGTTTTTGGCTAATTTTGAACCTTTTCCGTTGAACCCGTGACCAGTGTACCACATGTGCCACGAATGACTTAGGGTCGAAAATTCAAGTTAGTTGGGTCCAGTTGGTGGTTTGCAACTAGGATGTTGTAGAATTTACCGAAAAAATGTTTCCAGGCACGTGCCCTGCAGACGACTGAAAATTACGGTATTTGGGACCCTAAAATTGGCATGTGCCATTATATGGGTTCCATTAAAAAAACTTTTCGGCAATTTGAACATGTTTCTAGGTCAATACGACCACGCTCTACACGATGGAAGTGAGTTTTTGCCGATCCGAGTTTGCTATCGTGAGATATAAGCCGATAAAGCCTGTTTTTGGCTAATTTTGAACCTTTTCCGTGGAACCCGTGACCAGTGTACCACATGTGCCACGAATGACTTAGGGTCGAAAATTCAAGTTAGTTAAGTCCAGTTGGTGGTTTGCAACTAGGATGGTGTAGAATTTACCGAAAAAATGTTTCCAGGCACGTGCCCTGCAGACGACTGAAAATTACTGTATTTGGGACCCTAAAATTGGCATGTGCCATTATATGGGTTCCATTAAAAAAACTTTTCGGCAATTTGAACATGTTTCTAGGTCAATACGACCACGCTCTACACGATGGAAGTGAGTTTTTGCCGATCCGAGTTTGCTATCGTGAGATATAAGCCGATAAAGCCTGTTTTTGGCTAATTTTGAACCTTTTCCGTGGAACCCGTGACCAGTGTACCACATGTGCCACGAATGACTTAGGGTCGAAAATTCAAGTTAGTTAAGTCCAGTTGGTGGTTTGCAACTAGGATGGTGTAGAATTTACCGAAAAAATGTTTCCAGGCACGTGCCCTGCAAACGACTGAAAATTACAGTATTTGGGACCCTAAAACTGGCATGTGCCATTATATGGGTTCCATTAAAAAAACTTTTCGGCAATTTGAACATGTTTCTAGGTCAATTCGACCACGCTCTACACGATGGAAGTGAGTTTTTGGCGATCCGAGTTTGCTATCGTGAGATATAAGCCGATAAAGCCTGTTTTTGGCTAATTTTGAACCTTTTCCGTGGAACCCGTGACCAGTGTACCACATGTGCCACGAATGACTTAGGGTCGAAAATTCAAGTTAGTTAAGTCCAGTTGGTGGTTTGCAACTAGGATGTTGTAGAATTTACCGAAAAAATGTTTCCAGGCACGTGCCCTGCAGACGATTGAAAATTACGGTATTTGGGACCCTAAAACTGGCATGTGCCATTATATGGGTTCCATTAAAAAAACTTTTCGGCAATTTGAACATGTTTCTAGGTCAATTCGACCACGCTCTACACGATGGAAGTGGGTTTTCGCCGATCCGAGTTTGCTATCGTGAGATATAAGCCGATAAAGCCTGTTTTTGGCTAATTTTGAACCATTTCTGTGGAACCCGTGACCAGTGTACCACATGTGCCACGAATGACTTAGGGTCGAAAATTCAAGTTAGTTGGGTCCAGTTGGTGGTTTGCAACTAGGATGTTGTAGAATTTACCGAAAAAATGTTTTTAGGCACGTGCCCTGCAGACGACTGAAAATTACGGTATTTGGGACCCTAAAACTGGCATGTGCCATTATATGGGTTCCATTAAAAAAACTTTTCGGCAATTTGAACAAGTTTCTAGGTCAATACGACCAGGCTCTACACGATGGAAGTGAGTTTTTGCCGATCCGAGTTTGCTATCGTGAGATATAAGCCGATAAAGCCTGTTTTTGGCTAATTTTGAACCTTTTCCGTGGAACCCGTGACCAGTGTACCACATGTGCCACGAATGACTTAGGGTCGAAAATTCAAGTTAGTTGGGTCCAGTTGGTGGTTTGCAACTAGGATGTTGTAGAATTTACCGAAAAAATGTTTTTAGGCACGTGCCCTGCAGACGACTGAAAATTACGGTATTTGGGACCCTAAAACTGGCATGTGCCATTATATGGGTTCCATTAAAAAAACTTTTCGGCAATTTGAACAAGTTTCTAGGTCAATACGACCAGGCTCTACACGATGGAAGTGAGTTTTTGCCGATCCGAGTTTGCTATCGTGAGATATAAGCCGATAAAGCCTGTTTTTGGCTAATTTTGAACCTTTTCCGTGGAACCCGTGACCAGTGTACCACATGTGCCACGAATGACTTAGGGTCGAAAATTCAAGTTAGTTGGGTCCAGTTGGTGGTTTGCAACTAGGATGTTGTAGAATTTACCGAAAAAATGTTTCCAGGCACGTGCCCTGCAGACGATTGAAAATTACGGTATTTGGGACCCTAAAACTGGCATGTGCCATTATATGGGTTCCATTAAAAAAACTTTTCGGCAATTTGAACAAGTTTCTAGGTCAATACGACCAGGCTCTACACGATGGAAGTGAGTTTTTGCCGATCCGAATTTGCTATCTTGAGATATAAGCCGATAAAGCCTGTTTTTGGCTAATTTTGAACATTTTCCGTGGAACCCGTGACCAGTGTACCACGTGTGCCACGAATGGCTTAGGGTCGAAAATTCAAGTTAGTTTGGTCCAGTTAGTGGTTTGCAACTAGGATGTTGTAGAATTTACCGAAAAAATGTTTCCAGGCACGTGCCCTGCAGACGACTGAAAATTACGGTATTTGGGACCCTAAAACTGGCATGTGCCATTATATGGGTTCCATTAAAAAAACTTTTCGGCAATTTGAACATGTTTCTAGGTCAATTCGACCACGCTCTACACGATGGAAGTGAGTTTTTGCCGATCCGAGTTTGCTATCGTGAGATATAAGCCGATAAAGCCTGTTTTTGGCTAATTTTTAACCTTTTCCGTGGAACCCGTGACCAGTGTACCACATGTGCCACGAATGACTTAGGGTCGAAAATTCAAGTTAGTTGGGTCCAGTCGGTGGTTTGCAACTAGGATGTTGTAGAATTTACCGAAAAAATGTTTCCAGGCACGTGCCCTGCAGACGACTGAAAATTACGGTATTTGGGACCCTAAAACTGGCATGTGCCATTATATGGGTTCCATTAAAAAAACTTTTCGGCAATTTGAACATGTTTCTAGGTCAATTCGACCACGCTCTACACGATGGTAGTGAGTTTTGGCGATCCGAGTTTGCTATCGTGAGATATAAGCCGATAAAGCCTGTTTTTGGCTAATTTTGAACCTTTTCCGTGGAACCCGTGACCAGTGTACCACATGTGCCACGAATGACTTAGGGTCAAAAATTCAAGTTAGTTGGGTCCAGTTGGTGGTTTGCAACTAGGATGTTGTCGAATTTACCGAAAAAATGTTTCCAGGCACGTGCCCTGCAGACGACTGAAAATTACGGTGTTTGGGAACCTAAAACTGGCATGTGCCATTATATGGGTTCCATTAAAAAAACTTTTCGGCAATTTGAACATGTGTCTAGGTCAATTCGACCACGCTCTACACGATGGAAGTGAGTTTTTGCCGATCCGAGTATGCTATCGTGAGATATAAGCCGATAAAGCCTGTTTTTGGCTAATTTTGAACCTTTTCCGTGGAACCCGTGACCAGTGTACCACATGTGCCACGAATGACTTAGGGTCGAAAATTCAAGTTAGTTGGGTCCAGTTGGTGGTTTGCAACTAGGATGTTGTAGAATATACCGAAAAAATGTTTCCAGGCACGTGCCCTGCAGACGACTGAAAATTACGGTATTTGGGAACCTAAAACTGGCATGTGCCATTATATGGGTTCCATTAAAAAAAACTTTTCGGCAATTTGAACATGTTTCTAGGTCAATTCGACCACACTCTACACGATGGAAGTGAGTTTTTGCCGATCCGAGTATGCTATCGTGAGATATAAGCCGATAAAGCCTGTTTTTGGCTAATTTTGAACCTTTTCCGTGGAACCCGTGACCAGTGTACCACATGTGCCACGAATGACTTAGGGTCGAAAATTCAAGTTAGTTGGGTCCAGTTGGTGGTTTGCAACTAGGATGTTGTAGAATTTACCGAAAAAATGTTTCCAGGCACGTGCCCTGCAGACGACTGAAAATTACGGTATTTGGGACCCTAAAATTGGCATGTGCCATTATATGGGTTCCATTAAAAAAACTTTTCGGCAATTTGAACATGTTTCTAGGTCAATACGACCACGCTCTACACGATGGAAGTGGGTTTTCGCCGATCCGATTTTGCTATCTTGAGATATAAGCCGATAAAGCCTGTTTTTGGCTAATTTTGAACCTTTTCCGTGGAACCCGTGACCAGTGTACCACATGTGCCACGAATGACTTAGGGTCGAAAATTCAAGTTAGTTAAGTCCAGTTGGTGGTTTGCAACTAGGATGTTGTAGAATTTACCGAAAAAATGTTTCCAGGCACGTGCCCTGCAGACGATTGAAAATTACGGTATTTGGGACCCTAAAACTGGCATGTGCCATTATATGGGTTCCATTAAAAAAACTTTTCGGCAATTTGAACATGTTTCTAGGTCAATTCGACCACGCTCTACACGATGGAAGTGGGTTTTCGCCGATCCGAGTTTGCTATCGTGAGATATAAGCCGATAAAGCCTGTTTTTGGCTAATTTTGAACCTTTTCTGTGGAACCCGTGACCAGTGTACCACATGTGCCACGAATGACTTAGGGTCGAAAATTCAAGTTAGTTAAGTCCAGTTGGTGGTTTGCAACTAGGATGGTGTAGAATTTACCGAAAAAATGTTTCCAGGCACGTGCCCTGCAAACGACTGAAAATTATGTACAGTATTTGGGACCCTAAAACTGGCATGTGCCATTATATGGGTTCCATTAAAAAAACTTTTCGGCAATTTGAACATGTTTCTATTTCAATTCGACCACGCTCTACACGATGGAAGTGAGTTTTTGGCGATCCGAGTTTGCTATCGTGAGATATAAGCCGATAAAGCCTGTTTTTGGCTAATTTTGAACCTTTTCCGTGGAACCCGTGACCAGTGTACCACATGTGCCACGAATGACTTAGGGTCGAAAATTCAAGTTTGTTAAGTCCAGTTGGTGGTTTGCAACTAGGATGTTGTAGAATTTACCAAAAAAAGTTTCCAGGCACGTGCCCTGCAGACGATTGAAAATTACGGTATTTGGGACCCTAAAACTGGCATGTGCCATTATATGGGTTCCATTAAAAAAACTTTTCGGCAATTTGAACATGTTTCTAGGTCAATTCGACCACGCTCTACACGATGGAAGTGGGTTTTCGCCGATCCGAGTTTGCTATCGTGAGATATAAGCCGATAAAGCCTGTTTTTGGCTAATTTTGAACCTTTTCTGTGGAACCCGTGACCAGTGTACCACATGTGCCACGAATGACTTAGGGTCGAAAATTCAAGTTAGTTGGGTCCAGTTGGTGGTTTGCAACTAGGATGTTGTAGAATTTACCGAAAAAAATGTTTTTAGGCACGTGCCCTGCAGACGACTGAAAATTACGGTATTTGGGACCCTAAAACTGGCATGTGCCATTATATGGGTTCCATTAAAAAAACTTTTCGGCAATTTGAACATGTTTCTAGGTCAATACGACCACGCTCTACACGATGGAAGTGAGTTTTTGCCGATCCGAGTTTGCTATCGTGAGATATAAGCCGATAAAGCCTGTTTTTGGCTAATTTTGAACCTTTTCCGTGGAACCCGTGACCAGTGTACCACATGTGCCACGAATGACTTAGGGTCGAAAATTCAAGTTAGTTAAGTCCAGTTGGTGGTTTGCAACTAGGATGGTGTAGAATTTACCGAAAAAATGTTTCCAGGCACGTGCCCTGCAGACGACTGAAAATTACGGTATTTGGGACCCTAAAATTGGCATGTGCCATTATATGGGTTCCATTAAAAAAAACTTTTCGGCAATTTGAACATGTTTCTAGGTCAATACGACCACGCTCTACACGATGGAAGTGAGTTTTTGCCGATCCGAGTTTGCTATCGTGAGATATAAGCCGATAAAGCCTGTTTTTGGCTAATTTTGAACCTTTTCCGTGGAACCCGTGACCAGTGTACCACATGTGCCACGAATGACTTAGGGTCGAAAATTCAAGTTAGTTAAGTCCAGTTGGTGGTTTGCAACTAGGATGGTGTAGAATTTACCGAAAAAATGTTTCCAGGCACGTGCCCTGCAGACGACTGAAAATTACGGTATTTGGGACCCTAAAATTGGCATGTGCCATTATATGGGTTCCATTAAAAAAACTTTTCGGCAATTTGAACATGTTTCTAGGTCAATACGACCACGCTCTACACGATGGAAGTGAGTTTTTGCCGATCCGAGTTTGCTATCGTGAGATATAAGCCGATAAAGCCTGTTTTTGGCTAATTTTGAACCTTTTCCGTGGAACCCGTGACCAGTGTACCACATGTGCCACGAATGACTTAGGGTCGAAAATTCAAGTTAGTTAAGTTCAGTTGGTGGTTTGCAACTAGGATGGTGTAGAATTTACCGAAAAAATGTTTCCAGGCACGTGCCCTGCAAACGACTGAAAATTACAGTATTTGGGACCCTAAAACTGGCATGTGCCATTATATGGGTTCCATTAAAAAAACTTTTCGGCAATTTGAACATGTTTCTAGGTCAATTCGACCACGCTCTACACGATGGGAGTGAGTTTTTGGCGATCCGAGTTTGCTATCGTGAGATATAAGCCGATAAAGCCTGTTTTTGGCTAATTTTGAACCTTTTCCGTGGAACCCGTGACCAGTGTACCACATGTGCCACGAATGACTTAGGGTCGAAAATTCAAGTTAGTTGAGTCCAGTTGGTGGTTTTCAACTAGGATGTTGTAGAATTCACCGAAAAAATGTTTCCAGGCACGTGCCCTACAGACGATTGAAAATTACGGTATTTGGGACCCTAAAACTGGCATGTGCCATTATATGGGTTCCATTAAAAAAACTTTTCGGCAATTTGAACATGTTTCTAGGTCAATTCGACCACGCTCTACACGATGGAAGTGAGTTTTTGCCGATCCGAGTTTGCTATCTTGAGATATAAGCCGATAAAGCCTGTTTTTGGCTAATTTTGAACCTTTTCCGTGGAACCCGTGACCAGTGTACCACATGTGCCACGAATGACTTAGGGTCGAAAATTCAAGTTAGTTGGGTCCAGTTGGTGGTTTGCAACTAGGATGTTGTAGAATTTACCGAAAAAATGTTTCCAGGCACGTGCCCTGCAGACGACTGAAAATTACGGTATTTGGGACCCTAAAATTGGCATGTGCCATTATATGGGTTCCATTAAATACAACTTTTCGGCAATTTGAACATGTTTCTAGGTCAATTCGACCACGCTCTACACGATGGAAGTGAGTTTTTGCCGATCCGAGTTTGCTATCGTGAGATATAAGCC
>CAXIWR010000048.1:140528-160444 GCA_964036265.1 Daptonema setosum | reverse complement strand
CAAAAACAAATTTCAGCTTCAAAGCTGAAAATTCCCAAAAATGGGAAGTTTCTTATTTCTGGAACTATTCGCTATGTATACGTTCTATGAAGCCATGAGAACACAAGAATGAATGAAATAAAATGTAGAAACATATTACATTTTAGTTTTCTTATTTTCGGCAGTGTTTCGAAAAATCATTTATTTAAACCTTTTTTATTTTTTCGTTTTTTTTTAATTCTTCACATATTTTCGTACACAATTCAAGCTATGCAAACAATGGCGTTCGGAGACTCTGTTGAATATTTGCCACTACTATAGGCTATAGAACCATGTCAACCGCACCAACTGGGGGGGGGGGGGGGGGGGGGGCAAAAAAGTTTTGAGCTTCAAAATTGAGAATTCTGAAAATGGGATTTTTTTTTTGGAATTATTCGCTATTTCGGCATTCTAGGAAGCCATAAGAACACATGAATAGGTGAATTAGAATGTAGAATCAGATTATATTGTACGTTTTCTTTTTCTACTGCAGTGTTTCGAAAAATCGTCCATTTCAACCTTTTTTTCGGTTTTTAGATTTTTTACATATTTTCGTACACAATTCAAGCTATACGAAAAATGGCTTTCGGAACTCCGTGGAATGTTAGCCACTAACATAGGTAATCAAAAAACAATAATGTGAACGGCGCTGACTGAGAAGCCAGAAAAATGCCAGCCTAGAAAAAAATTTCTCAGTTCTGGAGTTATTCGCTATGCGTTCTCGAAAGCTATAAAACAAAAGAACAAACTAAATATGGGTAAAAGTGAGTTCTTTCATCAGATTTTGTGTACGATCGAAAATTAATACGCAAAATATTTTCGAGTGTCGACACTTTCTGTTTTATCGGTTCACATCAAAGATTGAACCAAGCCGATTTGTACGTAAATGACTGTGAATTCCACAGGGAACGTGAAACTCGTGTTTTCGGGTTCGAGCAAGCGGTATAATGATCCATGAAGTCCCTAGTCATCGCAAAGTCACTTGAGTAAGTTAAATTTTGTTTCAACCATTGCTCTACATGATATCTAAATGCATTGTCGGTCACCTTGTTTGAGCTGCATTTAACGGTCAAAACCCCTTTATATCTGAAACCTAGAAAATTATATGAATAGGTGGTTTTCAGAAAAGATTATATTTGGATATTAAAGTTGATCTTGATAATCACGGTGTGGTAATTCATTTTATATATTTGATATAAACGGAAGTAACCAGAAAGTTGACTTGTTTACTTATTCTAGGTTGCCAGATAAATATTTGGTGCTTTCCAGTCATTGACGTCCAAATCGGCTTAGTTTAATCTTCGATGATGTGAACCGATAAAACAGAAAATGTCGACACTTGAGAATATTAATCGTATACAAAATCTGATGAAAAACTCACTTTTACCTTTATTTCATCCATTCATGTATTCTCATGACTTCCTAGAACGCATACATAGCGAATAATTCCAGGAATAAGAAACTTCTCATTTTTCGGAATTTTCAGCTTTGAAGCTGAAATTTTTTTGCCCCCAGTCGGTGCGGTTGACATTGACATGGTTCGATAGCCTATTGTAGTGGCTTATAATCAACAGAGTCTCCGAACGACATTGTTTGTATAGCTTGAATTGTATACTGAAATTTTTGAAAAATAAAAACACCTGAAAAAACAAAAAAGGTTGAAATAAACGATTTTACGAAACACTGCCGTAAAATAAGAAAACGTACAGTATAATCTGAATCTACATTTTATTTCATCCATTCATGTGTTCTCATGGCTTCCTAGAATGCATACATAGTGAATAAAAACAGAAATGAGAAAAATCCCATTTTTCGGAATTTTCAACTTTGAAGCTGAAAATTTTTTTTGCCCCCCAGTCGGACCGGTGGACATTGACATGGTTCGATAGCCTATAGTAGTGACTAATATTCCACAGAGTATCCGAACGCCCTTTTCTGAATAGCTTGAATCGTGTACAAAAATAAGTGAAAAAATCGAAAAAACGAAAATTCAAAAAAAAACGAAAATCTACGATTTTTTTGCAGTACTTGATCAAATATGAAAACTAACAAAATATTGAGGTTCTACATTTAATTTCAACTGTTCATGTGTCTTCTAGGCTTTCTGGAACGCACGCACAACGAAAAATTCGAGAAAATAGGAAAAATCTAATTTTTCGAAATTTCCATGTTTGGGGTTGCGAATTTTTTTGGCCCCCCAGTCAGTGGCATTGACACTGCTATCGATCGATAGCCTATGGTGGTGGCATCTGTTTCAGAAAGTATCCGAACGCCCTTTTTTGATAGGCGAAAATAAAACATGAAAATGACTAAAAAAGTAGAAAATCGAAAAATCGTTTTTCTCGATTTTCTCAAAAATTGCTTGTTTCTACAAAAAAATTAGTCTCACCATTCGATTTCTCGCCTATTTTTACATATATATGGTGAATTTTATCTTGATAGGTAAACGTTTAATACATATTTTTTGGAAAAAACGATTTTTCCAATTTTCAAACCACACGTCGACCTCTTGTTACGTTTGACGTCATAACTCGAATTTTAGAACCGATCGAAAAAAACTATTTTGGAGTTTTCTTATCCACACCATAGACTATCGATTTATGAAATAAAATTTTTTTTCGGAACGGACTTTGGTCGCGGGTTACATGGACGGCCTCTTAAATCAAATTACGAATCGAATATTACCGCAGCCATTATTCACTCACTCACTCACTCACTCACTCACTCACTCACTCACTCACTCACTCACTCACTCACTCACTCACTCACTCACTCACTCACTCACTCACTCACTCACTCACTCACTCACTCACTCACTCACTCACTCACTCACTCACTCACTCACTCACTCACTCACTCACTCACTCACTCACTCACTCACTCACTCACTCACTCACTCACTCACTCACTCACTCACTCACTCACTCACTCACTCACTCACTCACTCACTCACTCACTCACTCACTCACTCACTCACTCACTCACTCACTCACTCACTCACTCACTCACTCACTCACTCACTCACTCACTCACTCACTCACTCACTCACTCACTCACTAGCCCACTCAAATTTCGGCTGCTGCTCTCAAGCAAGTATGATTTATCACCAAAATATGCAAATTTTGCGTTCCCCCAATATAAGCCTTATTGAGTCATGAAATGAGCCATTAGACACTCTGATTCAGCTAACACTGTGATCATCAAAACAGAATCGTAAAACGTGATTGAAATTTCTTACATAGACCGCAAACCTAAGAACAACTGAATTGACTGATAATAAAACATCCGAAAACTTTTATTCTAGCTGATACCTACAGTAGTACATCTCTCCATTATCATCTCATAATTCACTGTGTGGAAGCTATAAAACTTTTATTGTAAGTCATTTTTTGAGAATATTAACAAAAAATCGACACATAATTATTGGCGACGTAGAAATCTTTCTATGAAACTCTAATATATGTAGTGATTGCACTTGGCTTGTTTCATAAATGTGAGCAGTCAACAGTCAAATTGTTCGTTGTTTATAATATTGTAATTCATGCAAAACAGTACGAATATCATGTTTACGTATGTATTTCCATGATGAAATTGTGCCGAAGTTCGGTGGTCTGGTGATGACAGCTTTGCGTAAGAACATGACATGACACCCGAGGTTGTTGGTCGTCCGAACCAAGCTATTTCCATACATGGTCTGTCTACTTTGAGGTTCCATGTGTGCCGATGTATCAAAATAAAGTTTTCTGCCCAGCAGTTGAAAATTAAAGATTCTTTGCTTCGTGGTGAGTTCGCTTTTCAGAACAGAAGTTTTTGATAACGGTGTTAAGATTTGGAGTGTATCCTTTTATGTTAAAAATATTGAAGAATCGAAGAATATTGCAGAATGTTTTATATATAAATGACAAATTCAATGATTAATACAAGATAATTTACTTAATGGATTTGTGGATTACACGATCACGATGGTAATAAAAGGCATGGTGATGCAGCGTTCGGCACGATCCGTCACCTTCTTTCCCGGTTTGTAAAACTATTCCGTTTATTGTTTTTGCATGCTTCCGTTAGTTGTTACCTTTTACATGAATGAATTTCTACATTTTACCAATCTTTATAGATCACTTTTACCGAAATAAAGTTTTCACAGTTGTCCCATATTTTTGGTTCACACAATTTTCACGTCGGCAATTTGTACGAATTTGTTCAACTATTCAGTTCAAAGTAACACAATTATGTAAGATGTATTTAGTCTCGTAAACAGTGTCAAGCGTTTTTACGACCGCAACGCGAGAACACTTTTTACCCAGAAAGTCAATTTGTGAAGGCATTATTTATGTTTGCCATCATTATCACCGAGCGAACTTAAGTACTTACTTTTATGTAGAGCGATAACGCACGGCGTTCCTAAATAATTCTTGTGGACACAAAAAGTAACCCCGTATTTACACAATCGATTCCTTGAAAAGTTACGGATAGCTTTCTTCAAAGTTTGCGGTTCATTTTATTATCAAGAGAAATAAGATTATATTTCTTTAATTATTAAGTCAGGATAACAATAGATTCAGGATATTAGATGGGATTTCACATTGGGAAAGAAAGTCATCTTGATTCTCCACTTTCTATGACTCTACATATAATTGAAGCTTCATAAAACTGTTCTTTATTTAACAGTAAATTTCTTGAACCAATAAAAAAATACCTGCGTGTTTTATTTGATGGTGTTTCTCATAAATGATATGCCATGTAACTTTTATAGGCGCATAATCTCAAAAAACGCTCCAATCTGACAACAAACTGTATTGATGGTTTTCACCCATAAACCGGGGCAACATGTTGATTTATGGCCTGTTTGCCCAACCAACACACAAAAATCTTGACGCCTTTCTATTTCACGCACCCGCTTTATCTTCGGGTTTTTTATAAATTGTTTTTTATCACTAAAGTTGCAGCACAGTTTGATTGCGTACTGAAACTTACTGTACGTTTGTGTCTTCTGAAAATTATGGCTTAAAATCTTTTTACAACATAGAACCTAAAACAATATAAAACCATCTGGACAGGGTAATTAGTTAAACCAACTTTCATCCTCACTCATTAAATAGTTATGAGCGAATAGTAAAAATAACTTTTTGGTAAAGATTTAACTTACCATCAATTCACCACCGGAATTTTGGTAGCTAATACCAGTCCAACAAATCTCGGAAACTGTCCATTCCGTTCGGGTAAATCAAGTAGAGGCTATTCTGTCTGAACGGGAAGAACCACGGTTCCGGTGTTTCCGTGTTCTAGAAAAAATGGGTCACAGCAACAGCATTTCACATGCACAACTTCGGTCACAAAGTCAAATTTGTCCGATCAAAAAGTTGTTGTTCATTCAGTTTATAGTTGTGCGGCACCTCAAACACGGTAAGACAAATCCGCTTAGTAGAGACAATTCCCTGGCCTTCATTTTGTGGCATACATTATTTATAACGCACCGAACTGTGCTCACACTCGAAACTTTTTGCAAAACACTGATAAAGCAATAAAAGTTGACAAACACATACTGAAATGCGCCTTACCAAAATTCTTTACAAACCAAAAACCAAGCAGAACAAATTATTACGTTTGTATATGTAACAAATTTTGTGACGAATTAATAGCAACAAAACGGCACAAATCTGGCAAAACGTCGAATATTCGGAATCGGAAGTCAAAACTGTTGTGGGAGGAATTTTAGCGGAATGTCATGCTTCAAGTCGGATGGTATGGATACCCTGACCAGGTACGGGGCTACTGTAAAGACCGTCAAGTGGAAAACAGGTAAGTGGATACATAATTAGTTATTATGAATTTTTTGTTTCTTTTTTTTAATCCGGGTTGAATATGTTTGTATTATGTTCATGATATTGATTATTATTGATCATGAAAGTGTTTTCTTCTTTTTCACATAATCAGCTCGTGAAATGAGCAACTTTGCATCTGTAATATGCATCATACTGTACATACGACTTATAAGATCGATGATTTATTTGTTATTTGCTATATTTTTGTGGATTCATTTATTTTCACCCTCGGCTCCTCGCTAATATATTCATTTGTATATTATACGGGTCTTAAAACGAGTTTCGTTACGATTACACCAAATGACGTAAGAAGCCTCACTAAAGAAGCGTTCACAATTAATTGGGAGACTGGAATGGTATGTACGCCAAATTTCTTGTGATACTTTAACCCGGAACTTATCTGTCTTTTTTCGCAAAACTGACGAAAATTCCCTGAAACTGTTGAAAAAAGGCGCGAATTCAAATTTCAGTCTCTTAATCTATTGTGATCACCCGCGATTACCGTCGGCATACCAAACGCACCGATCCACAATAGCGCCACTGTAAAAAAATCGAGTTTTTGCGCGCTTTTTGTAAGTAGTTTTTTTGCGCGCGCCACTTGAGATTTCTGAGATTTATTCGCATATTATCACTTGGTTGAGGGTGGTGGCCCTGGCGGACCAGCCAAACCTCCAAAGGGAGGGGAATATCTCAAAAGAGGGGGAATCAGCAGAAATTAAGCCATTTTACTCACGCCTTGAGAATGAATTCTACATTCTGAAATTCTGAAACCGCCAAAGTGGGGGATTTCTACTTTTCCCTCCCCTACTCGTCCGCTAGTTGTGGGGGTGAGTTGTGATGGTGAGGGTGCGATCGGACAACGGTTATGAGGATGGGTGGACAATCGTTACACTCACATTGTCTGTTTATAATTGTTTTACAATAATAATAAATATAATAATAATAATAATAATAATAATCAAAAGTGTTCTTTTGGTTGCAAGACAGAGAAAAAACGGCATACTCACAGTTTTAGTTGACCCTTCCAGAGTTTTCTCATGAAGTCATGATTACTGTATTGTAGGGAATGACTATTAACTTGATCGATTTTTAATCCTTCTCCTGATGAAATATATAATTGATGATGGCAGTTTTCATTTTGCTTGCGTAACATTAAAGATACGATGAAAAGCCAATCATGGAAAGAATCATGGAACTGATCTTGGAACAGACTACATGATCTGATTTTGTACAGTTATTCTATAATACAGTAGTAAAGATGCAATGTAATAGATTGTACAGTTGCATCCATGAGCACAGTTAATGTATTCAACGTGTTTCATGCCAAAAAAGGTAGAACATCATCTATTTTACAATACACATGTATCCTTCGATCGAAATTTGTACAAATGGAAGTCTTGTAGTACGTACGTATGTATATCGTAGAAAAAAAGTCAGAGACATTTAAATTCAAAACTGTCTATAATACTCACTGTATTGAATATCAGTTGAATTTTCTTGTAAACTGACTGTGTTCTTGCACAATGTTCGGTACATTTGCTTTGCGGAACAGCCTATTATCGGATGAGCAGAAAAATGAGCAGTGGTGGAATCCCTAGCGGACTAGAAGGGGAGGGAAAAGTGGAATTCTCCCATTTTGGCACTTTCAAAAAGTGAAATTTGGTTCTTGACGTGTAGGTAAGTTAAATGGCCCAGTTTCTGCCAATTCTCCCCTTTTTGAAAAATATTCCCCTCCCTTTGGAGATTTAGCTCGTCCGCCAGTGGGGATTGAATCCTCCCTCTTTGAAGTAAAAAATTTGCCACATAATTTATTTTTTCAACAGAATTCGTTCTACAGGGCAAATGGTATAAAAACAATTAATACCCCCGTTTTCGGTGAACTATGCTCTGGCTTTGATAACTAGATTGGTTGGCCCGCCAGTAATAGAACCGCGTGAAATACCGCCAAAGCGTAATTGTTCCGTCCTTGAACACACTGGCGGACAAGCGATACCTCCAGAGAAAGGGAAATCTCTCAAAAGAAGGGGAATTTTGAAGAAATTAAGTTATCTTACCTATACCTTGAGGAATAAACTCTAGTTTTTGAAATTGCCAAAGTGGGGGGAATTCCACTTTTCCCCACCCATTCTCGTCCGCATGTGCTGGGCCAGTGCAAATGGTTTGGAGTTTCGATAGTTCGGCAGATAACAACGAAAAATATCCGAGCTACTGATTGGAAATATGACCTTGAGTTCAAAAATATGATATTACAATAATAGTCAAAATCAACCTTTACTACATGTAGATATAAATGGTTATGGTTAGATTACGTTTCGCGATGCACTTCAATGCATGCTCCAACGAAATCTCAGACATCTCTTTCCAACGGAATCCAGACGTCTCTTTCCTTGACTGTCAAAATATCTGGGAAAAATCTATGTTTCTCTACACAACAAATATCAACGCATTTTTCCTCATTTTATCATGAAAAGCTTCCATTATATCCTGTTTTAGAACGTATGAACGTGCAGTTTTAGTGTCGTCAAAACGAACGGTAATTGTGTTCGTTGGTGTTGAAAAGCTCGTTTTTACCCGATCATAAAACGCACCGTTAACGAGTTTTTATGTGGATTGTAAAATCATACAACCCAGCCAACATTCCACTGAACAGCCAGCCAGTGAGAATTTTTTCATAGCTGAAGGTCGGCAGTTTTTCCTACAGAGTTTCACTTGGTTCGTTACTTTGCTTCAGTGAGATTCCAGCATCTTGATTTTTTTGTTACCGAGACTTTGTTGATCTTGCTCAGGTGAAAATTGGATGAAAACTTTTTAAAAACATCAATGTGAAACCATTTCAAAAAACATTTCAAAGAAACAGTGCAACAGTTGCGCTCTGACGTTTCATAGTGCCCTTTGACCCCTATCCCCCCGCCGCCTTCCACTGATCCGAGTCAAAAACTTGTCACGACATCGCTACTGTGGAATCCGAAAAGACACGTTGACTGTATCGGGTGCAATCATCGTTAACCAAATTGCATTTAAAACAATAACTTTTCTTAAAAAATATACTTCACAGTACAAAATCAAAAAAAAAATTAATAATTTACTGTATTCAGCTTTATAACAGTTATATAATTTTATGATAGATCAGCCATCCGTTTCAACCGTCTTTCATCGCCTAGTCATTTAGGTATCCTATCACGATCACGATACATCAAGGTCTTCTTGAACATGTAAGGTTTGTGCCAATATGAATCGGTTTCTACCTGTTTCTGTACCGATGTATCGTACAGTGTTATTCATGTACAGTGGAGATGGGGTATATCTATCGGATCAGTCCCCCTCCTTTACCCTAGATTCTTCAGCAACAAAACAACTGGCTACCCCTCCCCCCACTGGCGGACGAGAAGGAACAAAGTGAAAATCCCTATCTTTGTCTGTTTCGAAAAATCAAATTTTTTCTCCAAGTGAAGGTAGAATGTTTCAAAGCAGTCATTGAACGTCCCATTTGGTGGAATTCACCACTCTTCTGACAATTGAATCGTCCACCAGACTAAGCTCACCTTCCACTTGTTTTCTTAGCCCGTCCGAGCTCCGAACATTTGCATCGTGGCCATCACCACCAAGTTATCCGAGTAACGAACTTCAGATGTGTCGATGTACATGCCGCTGCTGCATTTCATAACTTTCGCACGTTTCTTTTTTATAACTTTCTAGGCATTTATAAACAGATGCAGTATGTTACATAAAATCAGTTTTCCGATTTTTTCTCAGATGTTTCTGTAGAAGTTGCAAATCAAGTACAAGGTGCTTCATCCATAAAAAACAAATGTCCACGTAGATAGAAAAGATACAAAACGCGAACACTATTACACCGAAGTTTTTATCACCGAATAACGAATTTCAGATGTGTTTCAACTTTCCAGAACACTTTCAGCGATTTAGCCTCGTTAAAATGTCGGGATCTTGCACGAGTCCAGATATATTTTAGGTGAAGCTCAGAGAGAAAGATTTTTAAAAACATTTCAACTAGTATTTAGTCGTTTTGTGCTTGTAATATAGAGTAGACCAACGTGAAGTTAATTAATTTTAAAGCATATTGTATTTGTATTTATTTAATTCATTTACCGTTTTCCCATATAAAAAGCGATTACCCCGATCAGGAATAAATGACTGCGTCGTTTGGTACCGCGTAGTCCTTTAGATTATCTAGAAGAATTTAATAGAAGATTCATCTTATTATAACAGATAAACAGTTTTTTAGAAAACCTGTGCCAAGTTGATTGTATTTACCTACTTGTTCCTTTTCTGCCCCGTTTCCCAAATCCATAATCCCGACTGCCGAGTCAACGACAACGTGCGAACGTGGTATACGAGCCGTTCACTGTTTATTGAATTCATAATTATTTTTATTTTAGTAAACTTTTTAAGTTTTTTATAAACTTGATTTCAACAAATGCTATTGAAAGTTTGTCATTTGTTTTTTCGTCACTGGGTAGAAAGTTGATTACGAGCAAACTTCTTCTTGCGGTTCTTCTTCTTCTTATGAACGGCCCGAGCTTTATTATGCCCGAAAGCCTTCTCCAATGTTTGCAGTTTATTTCACCTTTTTTCATACTATCGTTATTATCTTTATTATCATTATTCTTATTATTATTCGTTCGATTAATATTAAGTTCGGCTTGATCTTCCCATGTCCGGCAGATTATCTCGGATTTCGTCTTCGTTGATTGAAAAGTACTCGGCAAATAAAATCCGGTTCGAGTCGGAAAGAATTAAGAGTGAGCAAATATTTTTGTGCCATCCTTCTCTTACGACTAGAAAGACAGCGTTTTGCTGTAAAATCTTCAGTTCACTGTCTAAATGTACTATAATAAATCATCTACGTCTTATATTAATCGCTCCTCTTAACCTGGAATTTATTTTGTTAAAATAAATCCAAAAACCTGGACACATTCAATTTGTTACAAATTCAGCTGTAGCAAGAAAATCTAATCTCTATGGTAATTAAACAAAATTGGGCAACTTTTATCCGTAATGTTTCATCTTCCCGTATCTGCTGAATTGACATAATGTTGTTTGAACAGGTTTATTATGTTGCGTTGCAAGGTAAAAAAATTCGGAGAAAAAGCTTCTCGATACGTTTTTTAATAAGCTATAAAGTAAAGAACGAGTCAAGCATTGAAGCCCTTGACATCTCTTGAGTTCATGCTGCAATTGTGTTGTAACAATGTCATAGGTTTTTGGTGTATTTGGTTACTCATATCGTCTACTGAAATAGTCTTCAATAAAATAATAGTTACATAAACCAGAGAATCAGTGTTTTTTCTCAACAATGAAAAAATTAGCACAAAAAATGGTTTTTACACAAAATCATAAACAACAATTGCTTCCTTCCAATTGACCAGCTGACTCATAATAGCCCGACTAAATATCGTACTATATTCTTATTGACCGCCGCATTTTAGCGCATGTTTTCTTTAGTAGCGCGAATAGCCAATACAACTCGGTCGGCGGAGCGGGAGCCACAAATTCCCCATTACTGAATCCAAAACCAACATTCCGTCAAGCACAGCGCTTTTGACTAAGAATAAACATTTTCATGTCGTACAAAAATGTGTGAAACACGTTCGTTGACTACTGGCACATATCCAGAAAATCCAGATCCAAATTGAATCTAAAAAAATTCCCGAATTCATATTTTCTACCAATTACGCCGTACGGAGCGGATCGCAACTGATCCAATAATCCCATTTCCGAATACAATTTCCGAAATTTCACCGTCGACCCGGGTGGAATAAATTGAATAATAGCCCGTTGCGGCGAGCGTCAGGATTTAGAATAATATGTATGTAACTCACCGTTACGGGGTGTTGCGCCTCCCGTTACATGCAACATATTTTAGACAATATGTAACACATTTTGAAATGTGGTAACTTCATTGAATGAAACGTGTTACACGATTTGTCATATTTATGTCTGTCTGTGCAACACGTGCAACACGTGCAACATTTTGTTGCCGCTAAATTGACTCAGTTGATTTAGTGACAATCATTTAGTGTTTATTTATAAATTATGCGACTTTATTTTGAAATACAAAAAATAGTGCCTTTTTGTGCATTTGTTGTTCTGTGTTGTTCCATATTTTATCTAGATAGTTCATTAAAACAATCACTGGACCGCCTTCACCTAACACAGGGGTCTTGAACTCACGACCATCGGATCCGCAGTCATCGCGCTTCACCACCAGACTACCATGTCACAACAGCCACCCACACGTTCGCAGTCCGCCTTCAATCTGCGCGATTTCGGTTCCGATGCCTTCGAACAAACTTACGAAAAGATTATTATCGATAAAACGACGAAAAATGCAAAAATTATGGAAAATTCAGCAGAAAATGCTGAAGAAACGTTGTCGGCACCTCATACTTTATTGAGACCGAAGAAACCGGGATATCGACGGGTATGGAGAAGGACCAAGTCAACGCAGAAGCTGCCCATTGAACGACAACGATCCATGCCAACTATCGGTTAGTGTTGTTGTTGTTGTTGTTGTTGTTGTTGTTGTTGTTGTTGTTGTTGTTGTTGTTGTTGTTGTTGTTGTTGTTGTTGTTGTTGTTGTTGTTGTTGTTGTTGTTGTTGTTGTTGTTGTTGTTGTTGTTGTTTTATACATAGCATGTATTGTCTTGATTACATTTTTTGCATGACTTTTTTATGTTTCTGCTGGCACGACTTCGGCTTTTGTGACCTCATATTATTCTGATTAACTCGATGTTCATGACATTCTGCGTGGTCTATTTCATGTTTTGTATCGGAGTGAGTGCCGTACGGCATCAGTGTTGCAGTAAATGTCAGCTGGCTTTGTCAGATTGCTTAGCGGCACCTTCTTGTCAAAGTAGTGTTTTTTATTATTTAAAAAGGCTTATGAAGGGAGTAAAGTGGATTGCTAATGAGACAGACATTCATAAGTATGTAAGGATGTATGTAAATATGTAAGGATAGGCAAAGCGCATTAAAATAATGCGTGTTTTTCTGGCAAAATTGAAAAAATGAGCTCGTTATTTGGGTTGCGATAAGTGTCGGCAAATTAGCGGGTTCCATCTCTGACTCCTCTTGTTTTATGATGCCCGTTCGACTATTTGCTGAAGCAAGTTCTTTTTATTATAGTAATTGCTCTTTTCTTCTTCGTCAGATGGCTATCTGTTTTTTCTTATTCGTCACGTAAGGTTTTAGTGTGAGGAAGTAATCTACATGTACTGCCTCAAATACACGGCTACTTACACTAAATCCAAGTCTGCAATCTCGGTATCAGGAGCTTTCATCACTCAAAACCAGTAATTCTACCAATACTTCCACAGTCCACTTTCATCTGAATTTATGCCAATGCCAATACCAAATACAAAACGGAAATCACCTTCTCACGGTCGACTGATTTGGCAGCACCGATACAAACCCAAGGCTAAACCGGCTAAACAGCCAAACTTAATCGAGGGTGGCTGCTGTTCGGGCGCTGGTCACTTGTAGATAGACGTTGGATTTATGTGTTTGTTATCGGTGGGTTTATGACTGGGTTTAGGTTTTTAGATTGATGAGACATTATAATACGCGTACCAGGTAGTTGGTATGACGGTATTCCAATTTTTTACATGTTAATACATCTCAATACTATTTCTTTTGTATGTATGCACGTTGGATAACTAAGAACATAATACTGTTTGGCTCAGTGATTTGGGACAACATACAATTCACTCATTAGTATGTGGGCTTATTTTTTGGAAAACAGTTAATAACCTTCAAGTTTCATTCTCCCCAATAACGACAATGATTGAACCAAATGAGCCGTTCAGCTGATTCAAAGTTGGACCTGAATCGGCAGACCACATGATTTCGTGACCGTCCATGATCCAGTGATCGTAGAGGTCGTCTGTACCATGAAACACAAACAGACCGAACCAAACAAATAAACCTTATAAGAATTCCATGATCAAATGGTGTTCCCTTTGTACTTTGATGGTACTTGAACCGACTATGGTCACGATGAGTAAACATGTAAACAGGACTTCCATCCCGCCGTTTCTTGAGAAAGTTTTTGGTTCGGACTCAGAGATGGAACATACAGTTTTATTCGATATAAAAATTTTTTTAAAACATTCCAATCATAAGTTTTGCAGTATTTTAGTAAATGCGGTTTAAAAACTGTCTTTCTTTCAACACTCAATGTTGACGAAAACCATGTGGGAACTAAAACCAAAATTCCGATGTAAATGTTATGTACCTAATAAGTGTGTAGACAAATTTTGCTTGTCACCAAAATGTTGTTGTTGGAGTTTAGAGAAGTGGAGGTGTGTCACTTCTTTGGATGTGCCGTCATTGATGTGCCAGAAGTCAGAACGTACCTGCCTACTATATTGACGGGTGTGTCCGTGCATTTTTACAAACTTTACATACATATAGAGTTCGAAATTGGAATTAACCATTATTATCCGATTTTTTTACGTTATAAGTCAGATACGATTTCAAAAATTCTGGAAATTTTATTTCACAAATTCTTCCCGTCCAACGCTGTAATTCTCTAATGTTCTGGAACTACGTATTGTGAAGTCGACCGCGGCATGGTTTGACAGGTTTTGACTGCTCGACGGCCGGTCCGTCCAAAATGGAGTTTTGAAGCACAGAAAAGTCTTCCACTGTGGTGACTTCCGTAAACTGCAAATATGAATGTCAAAGTTTGGTGGCCCAACATAGATATATTAGTTGGCGTTTCTCTCTTGTTTCAGAGAAGTCCAGTCAGTCGCCCATTTGTTAGCTCATTGATTGTTGCAATGATTGACGTGTAATGGCCCTATTTGTAAATACTAATTTACTTTTAAGTACACAAATGGGACAGTGGGCTTTCGTTGTTGTTTTTTGTAGAGACTTTCACTGAATTTCGCATGTTCTTAGATATGCATACCGTGGAAAAATACCGACTTATAAAAGACTCAAGAATTTAGCTGAACAGTAAAGACATCACGAAGAAACTGTTTTTTTTCTTTCTCCAGTGATCGTTGCAGTTGTTTTCGTTGGCTGGTCCATTACATCACATCAGCTGACATCCAGCCAGCAGCGCCTAATTAAATTATCCCAAACATTCAGCAACGTCAATCAGATCACGGGAACACCAACCGTCCGACCCCAAGTATTGATCCTTAACCTTCCATCCCCTCAATGTGCTCCTGATCCCCTTTCATACCCCCACTTCCCAGGATGTCCTTCTACTTGGACCCGGAACGGAGCTCAGTCGGTTGTGACTGTTACAACTGCGGAGGTGGTCTTCCTTACTTATCCGCAAAATCCTCCTCTAAATCCAACAACTATTCGGGGAAATTCCCCCCTCAGAATCGTCGAAGTCTGAACTTGATCAACCAACATTGGCAGCCGAATTCGCCAAATTCTCATCAGGTCTATTTTGATATGACTTCGCCGATTTATGAATTAGCCGAACCACCGACCACGCCGACCAGAATGAGCAGCCGTCATGGGGACATGGACGCCGATGGTTATGAGTCGGGCGATACTACACTGATGGAGGATGAGGAGTTATATACTGGTTGGAGATTTATGAATGTGATTTAGTACATTTGTTCTTGTTATTCATTTTATTGCTAATTTTTACACTTTTTGAACGAGAAAAGTTTTATCGACTTCACATCGTTTTATCAAACGTGATTATACGTAGCTGAGTACTTTAATTTGGGTTTTTTCTGTAACGTTTTAGTTTATATTAGGTTATAAAAAATTGGCATTTATTTACTACTAGCCTACTAGGGATAAAAATTTGCTCGAAACTATACTTCAATTTTCAGAGGCACTTTGGAACATTATGGGACACCACTGGGCACATATTGACTTAATAAAATCCTGCTTTACAGGCAATATCGGTCATGCTATGGCATAAATATTCAAACATCAAAATGTATTTATGTAAATAATAATAGAAAACTATTATTGTCGCAGTTTGTGATTTTCTAGCGTTTCGTGATTGTTTCTACATTTTCACGTTCGGTTATTTATTTATAAATCTCTGTGAAATCCAGCGACCATTCCCAAATCAACATTTCCACATTTCTCGTTCATATCCAATCTGTTAAAAAGCAGCTGACTTGTTGCCGAGTTCTGAAGGCTTATACAAGTAGATATTACAAGTATTAGGCCAGCAGTACATACTGTACTTGTATTCTTCTTACCGTATTTGGCAGCCAAATAATTTGATCATGAAATGTGCGAAATGACGTATTTACATTGAACTTCGATTAATCACACAGTTTCAATAATGAAGCCAGTCTATCCCTGATGACTGCTGCTCGAAATCTTCAAACTATGAAAAAAGTTGCCAACAGCGATATTTGTGCCACGAAACAGCGCTTGACTGTTTGGCACTACTTCACAATGTTTACGAAGTACAAGTACAAGTGTACAGCCAGCAGCTCGAGTCACGCTTCACCGAACTTATTTAGAGATACCCCACCAATAATGTATGTACCGTGGTGGGAGCTGAAAAAAAGTCTGATGGCACAAACAGACTATATGGCACATCGGGTACATGTATCTATCTGGCCCCATAATGCCCCGTAGTGTATCAGCGCAAAACCAGGAGGCAGCGGCAGCCATCACGTTTCAGAGGCTTACCAACGATGTTACAGTTGGAATTAGGCAATGGAAGTCGGTTTCGGTGGAACAGTTCCTTATGTATACATGTGTGTGGCACAGAAAAATGGATGGAAATTTGGCATAAGTATGTTCATAAAGCCGATTGGATTTTCAGCTACATTCATTGCTGTTCTATTTCGTAATGTGAGGAATGTTATCTGAAATGAAGGATTGTTGTTTGGTAGAATATTACCAGCTTTTAAGAAAGAAAGCCTCACGTACAGTATGTACATATTTAGCATAAACATGTACGTCGTTTCAGACGAAAGCAAGCATCTGAGCTGATGTTTATTCGGATGCCTAGTCATTTTACGAAATTATATAACGTTATTTAGATGAATGTTACTGCATTACAGAAGAAAACCCGGATAAACCCCGGTAGAAAAATAATTCCAAATTGGTGGAAAATTTGTATAGCTATTCGGTCTAACAACAACAACAGCAACAACAACCACAACAACAACAATGGCATACTATAGTGCAACAATGCCTCGTCGAGTCAACCCAGCTGCACGACCACTCTCTCATTCCCAATCCAGTTACCTCCCTGACAACAACGTTAACCATTCACGAAATCTTCTGGAAGCTTCCGGAAGTTCCCAGACACTTCGTAAAGGATCGTCCAGCAGTTGTGATTACGTCAATGATATCGTAATCAGAACCACCGAGAATCGGCCCAAACGCCGGATGGTATCAGACCGTAGATCGAATACGGTAATCGAAGTGGATGCCAAACTGCCGGCACCCGTGGAATCAACACCATCCACATCAGATTACGTGAATCTGCAGCCGTGCCGTAGAGCTTGTAGTGAAGACACTTTGAGTTGGTCGCATAGAGGTTGGAAATTATAAGTACTGAAATTAAGCATTTTTAAAACAGCTTCAAGAAGTAATGACTGACTCAGATGTGATTTTTTCATCTAATAAAGTTTGCAGCGCTTTGGTCAGCCCAATTTCACTTTCGTATTCAACCATGATGAATCTGTAGTGAACATACATGAAATGGATCATACAAAAGTTGGAGTTTGGTCATAACCCAGCAAGAAGTTACGAAGGTACATATGTATATCGGAGACTTCTGATCGCAAGACCTGCAAGTTGAGTTTAAGCTCTGCTCTTGTTTTTTTTTAAATAAAACTCTGAAGCTTTGGAGCTTTGGAAGAGACTCTCTTGTAATGCTTGCACCTCTATGAAGCGCCTCTAGAACTTTTTTATTCATCGGTTTCTAATGAACTTATGATGACCACATATGTAAGTTGACCGAAATCACATGTAACCCAAATCCCTATCAAACTAACTGACTCATTTAATCGTCTAGTCGATACGGTTTCTTTGATGCAGTCAACAAATATTTGCTTAACAATTGAAGGATATTTTTAATGGGTCGGTGGTGCCGACAACGCATGTGTTGTTTGTAGTACATTCCAGTAGTACACATGCAGCTTAAGAAAGTATGGTTATTTGTATTTATGCCGTAGCAGATATGTATTGATATTGATATATTTATTTATCTATTTTTATGCCATGATATTTATTTTATACGCGTGATAACCGCTTTTTTGGTTTTCTTTTTCTGATTAACTCAAGAAAATTTACCCAAGTTACATACGTAGTCTGGCGTTTTCTGTTGTTTTGTTTGATTGTTTCGAAAGTACTTTAATGTGAAATTTTTTTAAGGAAAGATAAATCTCGTTAATCTAATAAACTCATCGCCATGATAGGCATTCTTACAAGCGCGCCAAAACTAACAATTACATACTTCAACCAAGAATATGTTTTTTTAACTACTGCTCATGATGTAAAGCCTGAAAGAATGTTTTTTTTCAGTAACAAATTGTCTATTTGTAAGCGCACACTTAGCTTACTTTAGGATGACAATATACAGGCTTTATCATTTTCGATTTTCCAAGTACCTACGACCAAATGACCCGAAGTTTTGTGGTAGTACCGTCGTTTTATGGCCTGTTATTTGCGGCACATAAGGCTGAATGGCTGACGACAAGCGTGTGCTGTAATAATGATACAGCATTCACTCTGAATTACGATACTGAATTTGAAAGTTCGCCTTTTCTTCAAAACTTTTCCATGCGCAAAAAGAATTTGTCTGTATAGTCAAGTGTGTAGGGTGCCAGCTTCGAAAACTGGCTGTCCTGGTTCGAAACCGGACTTGAGACACAGATTGCGTGGCTCTGTGGTTTCTGCCGTTGCCACTACGAATTACGAAAACACCATCCTGATATGGTATGTATTATTGTTCCCTGTCGGTTTCATTAATGACGAAGTCCCCGTGGAAAAAAAAACGAAAAACAACGTAGAACATGACAAAATGTCGCATTTTCAAACCAAATCTCCCTATCAATGGTGAATGTAATATTTATGTAGACTACAGCACCTTATGTGCATGTACAGTAAGTACTTATTAGAAGTCAAAACCATGCGAACCATGCGATAATAATGGTATATATGGTACATGAGGTGTCGCGTGACTCCAACAGCACTTATCCTTAGGCAAGGAAAATGGATAAGTGTTCAGAGGTAAGCAATCAGAGTTTGGAAGACATCGAATAATGGGAAATACCGCTATCAGTCCGCTGAAATTATAGTAAGTAAGTAACTAACTATTGGTTGCACAATTTTTCTGGCTTGTACATATGTACATGTTTTTGTAATTATACACTGCTACGATATTTTTCGTTTTTGTAAAAACGCATATCAAAAGTCGGATCGACTTATTCATCAGGTATCCCACGATGTTTGAAATTTCATAAGTCAATGGCATTTCATAAATAGTGAGAATTGTATAAGAACGTGTTTAATAGTAAATGATTCATATTGTTGTTGTGGTTCTCATTACTATTAATACTACGGTTGTTGTTGTTGTTGTTGTTGTTGTTGTTGTTGTTGTTGTTGTTGTTGTTGTTGTTGTTGTTGTTGCATCAACAGTTGTCCCGCCAAAAGTTCCCACCACTTAAACACCAGATTATTTTTGGGCTGGCCTGATGACTGTATGCCAAGCGCGTAATCTGAATGTAAATAAACGCTCCATTTCTAATCGCTCCCTCACCGTCTGCCGTTTGGTATTTAGTTGTTATGTTATGTTATGTTATGTTTTGTTATGTTATGTTATGTGTTGTTATGTTATGTTCTTGGTGGTGCAAAAATATACCGGTTTTGAGCTCATTAGAAAAGTATTAGTTATGTTATCCAGTTATCCACAATCAAGTACTCCAGGTTACTTTGGATGGAAAACCACTGAGTTCAGAAATACACTTTTCAGCCTTCTTCAGTCAAACACATGAGTTGTTCACAAACGGGAGACATTTTTTCACAATGGAATTTTTTTCTGCCATTGTTACTTGTCTACAAAACGTTATTCTCACAATCGCTGTATTCGCCGTTTTCGGGAAG
>CAXIWR010000048.1:125528-130528 GCA_964036265.1 Daptonema setosum | reverse complement strand
GATATGAATGGGATTGAAACCGGTCAACTCGGACCAACTTATTACGGACGCTGGTTTGTCGTTTGTCTAGTTTAGCGCGTAGGGTGCCAGCCTCGAAACTTGGTGGCCCCGGTTCAAAACTTGAGACACGGACAGACCTGTTCGTTGCTCTAGGATTTCTGCCATTGCCCGCCAGTTCAATAAACCTTTCTGGCTACTACGAAAACACCATTCTGATATGGTATGAGTGTGCCACTGTTGGTTTCAGTAACGAAGAATATCCAATATAAAACCTGACTAATTATGTGAATTCGGAAAAAGTGTGAACGAGAATGCCTTCCTCATTGAGTCCCATCCACCGGTCGATTAGATCAGTAAGCCAACCGCTTAACTAACGACCGTGTCAGCCCCCACTCAAACTCTAACTTTTTTCTAGGTTGTATTGTTGCTGTCTTTGTTTTGCCTATAATTGAATAATGGGCAAGATCGGATCTGGGAAAGTAAGTTTCTCAGGCCTTCATAAATGTGTACTTTTCAGAACTTCAGTATGGGGTAAATTTACTGCAACAGTTATGGAAGCACGTTTTCGTGAAGCAACCAAGAAATTCGCCATAATTCTATTGAATCACAAATCTCGTGTAATGGCTTTTTATTATTATTAACAATTATGTTTCATCTTGTTACTAATAAATACTGTATTTCCTACAGGATACTAAGCTAATAATTTCTGTTACAAACCAACTTACACCGAAAATGTTCTTTCATTACCGGCATAAGTTTGGTATCACTGGCTGCCGTATCGGTCGAGTAAACGCAAAAACACGGTCCAACACATCCCGAAGCCGTTTGTTATTGTGGCGCGTCGCGCTAATTCATTATTACTTGGGAGCGAATCTAATCACAATTTACGGGAGTAAAACAAAATACTAACTTCAGTGTTTCAAAAACTATCGATCGATGGGAGACTGTGGAAAAAAACAATTTTCGGAAAAGTGGAAAATAAACGATGAAACATCTCAAATGGTAAGAAATGTTGAGAATAGATCGACATCAACAACGTTCGGTAACAATGAGTAACAAAACGAGATGACGGGCAACAATGAATTGGCTCAATTTATGAATAATAAAGTCTCAAAAATCTCAACTGTAAATGGATTACCTGAACCGAAATTCATTCTCATCCTCGGATTCAATTTGATTATTCATCCGTCACCGACTCAACCAATCAAGGAGAGTTGGATTAACAGGCGTGCTCAAAAACAGCAGTTGGAGCAAATGTCCAAAAATGAGCTACGCTCCTTTCGCGCGGCGCGGCGGTGCCCAAAAATTTGTTGTTTCGACGTAGACGCCCGTTTGTTCGCACTTCTGGCTCAACGCGACGGCAAATGGGCAAATAGGCAAAATATTGGGTCATTAACCGCCCGACTAATTTGCCGTTTTAGCGTCACCGAGTGTTTTATTGGGTCGTTGTTTTCGTTAAGGTGGTGCTTCGCAGTAGATATATTGGTCGTGTTAATGAAGGCGGAAATGTTGCGTTAATAAGGTTATGATCATTTCATTAAACTCTTTATCTTCTATTAGTTCTTTTAACTAAAGTCCGATATGGTCTTTTCTAGTATTCACTGAAGGAAGAAGATTTGCGGAAAATTCTGTACAGTCTATTTTTCACTCCACGAAGTTGAAATGTTGGTATTGAAACAAAATGTTCCTAGGGGAAATGTAACGGGCAGTTTTGTATTAGCAATGAGAGTAACCTGATGCCGTTGCTTGGCTCATCATCCAAAGTAAACGAATCGGCAACTATGTACGTACGTATGTAGCTTAGAGCCAGTGGCACACCTTCATCAAGGGCACATTTACGTATGGCATGTTCCAGTATGTTATGCCTTTGTTTATGTACGTTTACGTATGTTTCAACTCGATTATGATTTTTGAGAGCTTTTATAAAGTTTAACCTGTTTTAAATGGTGTGAGTGAAAGGCTGTCCACCAACTTTGAGTAAATTCCTCTCTTTTTTAAGTTTCTTTGTCCTTGGGTAGCATTCCATTGTCTTGGCGTGCCGTGGATGACTCCGTCAACTAAACGGAAGTGATTTCAAGTACCCTCGTACCCTGAAACGAGACCATCCACGTTGTGCCACCGAGTTTTTCCGTGATTGAGTAAGCCATCAGAAACCGAAAGTCAACTCGGTTCCGTTCAGTTTCCGAGAAAGCGGATGAAACTAATCTTGATACTTATGGCTTTCACTATTCTTGGGGAAAAATGCAAGAAGATGGGAATATTTCTTTACCCCATAAGAAATTACTGCCTGCTAAACCAAGTACTGTTTCCGAGTGGTCGATGAAATTCCAGTTAATTTTTATTCTACTACGAGCAGACTTTATTAATCATTTCTGCGTCCACCCACGTTTCCATCCAGCGTAAACCTACACCGATCGGTGACCTCGTTTTTGCAGACTAGAATGATGCTGCTTTGAGTGAAATTATTTCAGATGTTGCATAGATCCGTCGAGTTATGCAGATTCTCGATGAATATTAACCAGAATGTACGTTTCTTTTATACCTCCAGATAAACCAGAGTATGGTCTAATTAGAACAAAGGTCAAAGTCGGTGTTGCGTATCCTTTTTGCATCCTACAAACCTTGCAACAATTCCACTGTTTGCTTACAACATCCCAAAATTTGGTGGTATTTCACTTCACTATCCTTTTCAAACTTACAATAAGTGTTTCTTCTACCCACAAAATTCACCCAACCGTCCATCCGTTTCAAATTGTTGCTGCAAAACATTGAAACGTCAAATGGAAAGTGTCAAATTGCAGCAGGAAATGACGCTGTCCAACTTTCAAATATCCTATGTAACAGTCACTAGCGGACAAGAAAGGGTGGGAAAAGTAGTATTCCCCACTCATTGATGTTTCAAATAGTATAATTTGTTCTCAAAGGTGTGGGTGAAATGGATGATTCCCGCTTCTTCGACGAAATTCCCATCCCTTTAGAGAATAAGCTCGTCCGCCAGTGGTAACAGTACAGCATTATAACTTGCCAAAATCGGGCAGAGTGTGAAGTCGTGAGTGCTGCCGATTTGATGTGTTTGACATTTCCCCGTGATGTTTCTCTCACAATTTGACATTTCCATGTTGATTGGGATTCGGGTGAGATGTTGAATGTGGTGAATGGTGATCCACTTCCTCAATGACTTACAATCCTCCTTATGAATTATGATAAATCCATTTTCTCACGGTTTGTGGTAAACTTTTCGAGATTTCTTGCCTGAGATGAAAACAAGTATTTTTTTTGTCATTGACATTTTCATTTATGCGCCAAATGATGTGGACGCCTAAGTTTTTAGAATTCACGTTTACTGCCAGTAACCAACCAACTAAGCAATATCTCATATCTTTTCATCTTCTTCATCAAAAGTATTGACGGTTGGTCTGGACTGGTTGGACAGCAGTATTGACAAGTTATGTCATCATGTCAATGAGGTTTGGCTGACAAAGTTTCGTACTTTGGGTGACGAATTCGCGATATTGCCGGAAATGACACAGAATAGTCATCTGTTGGATATAGACCACATGTTTTGGAATTCTGCCATTATGGTTTGCAGTCAAGTACATGGATACATGTACCTTTTCTACTTGGTTTATGTGCTACATAAATGTGTGCAAGAGGACCAAAGCATATACGTATGTATCTTGGCGTGATTACTTCCATAAGAGTATGTAAAGATATATTTTAAACTCACACCTTACACTCACACAAAAAGATTTTCATATTCTACTCATCTACAATGTGTACGCAAAAATTAAAAAAAATCAGGTGGTTTGCCATATGTCTAAGTGTATTTTAAGGTGTCTACATACCCCAGTATATTCGTAGGACCAACTTTTTTTACCCCATTTTTTTATTTCCTTCACTTTGCCATCGGAAACCCATCAATTAATTTTATATTCAAACTGGCAAAAACTCGACAGAAGTAAGCAATGGTTTGTTTCTTCTGCACGTCTCTTAGTGACAACATGCGGCCCTGGGGAAAGATGGAACGGCCACCATATTGGGTCAGTTCAGTACTTGATAATACGGCCACCATATTATGTAATTGGCTGTTATTGTTTTTGTTGTTTTTGTTGTTGTCTTTGTTAATAATACGAAAACTTCTCAAAAGAAACGTTTTGTACGCGGAAATCGTCAAATCGGTAACAAACTGCTAAGGACTTGTTCGATTAAGGTGAATTTAGACTGCCCCATATCAACACTTTCACAATTTATCTGCGAAACTAAACTGCTTTTTGAGATTCTAGTGAATACATAGTTGACACGTTGCCCAAACTCACCAACTGAAAAACCAACTGCACATGATGATTGCATGTTATAGCATATACCTGTACTGTACGGTTGAGTTGAGACAAACAGCCGGCTGTTTTGCATCACCTTCTCTCACATTTAATACAGCTAATGTTTCAAAGTTGTAAGAGCTATCATACCAGCTTTTCGCTTGACTTCTGAAATCTCTATCGATGTTTTTACACGTTGTTTACGGTCATTGACGCGCCGTTGCACATTTGCGCACCCCAGATTGTGTCATAAGCAGCAGAAGTCTGCGCACGAGAAGATGATTAATGGCAGATCAGAGTGAAGCGTCGATAGGCAAAAGTTTGCATGGCAACAGTGCCAACTGTCAAAGTAAGAAGTTTTGTTGTTGATGGTTCCAAGCGGTTCCGTCACTCGAAAAACTATCTGATTGCCGTTTCTGTCCTCCTACTTTACTATGAAACTACTTCGAAGTCTGCATTATTGAGGCACTCGCCTGGTCACTGATATATCAAATCATCCAAATCGAGGACATTTGCTCCAAAGAGTTGGTTTTGTATTTTTTGGTCACTTTATGTTTAAATTGGACGTTTAATTGGTCCAATAAATTAGCTACATAACTGAGAATAAATATGTAGGATTTCTTGAATTTATTATCGATCCTCGATTGACTTTCTGTTAAGGACAACCACCAGACATCAAATTAT
>CAXIWR010000048.1:69570-117070 GCA_964036265.1 Daptonema setosum | reverse complement strand
TATGCGTTTTTACAAAAACGAAAAATATCGTAGCAGTGTATAATTACAAAAACATGTACATACAAGCCAGAAAAATTGTGCAACCAATAGTTAGTTACTTACTTACTATAATTTCAGCGGACTGATAGCGGTATTTCCCATTATTCGAGGTCTTCCAAACTCTGATAGCTTACCTCTGAACACTTATCCATTTTCCTTGCCTAAGGGTAAGTGCTGTTGGAGTCACGCGACACCTCATGTACCAGATATACCATTATTATCGCATGGTTCGCATGGTTTTGAGTTCTAATAAGTACTTACTGTACATGCACATAAGGTGCTGTAGTCTACATAAATATTACATTCACCATTGATAGGGAGATTTGGTCTGAAAATGCGACATTTTGTCATGTTCCACGTTGTTTTTCGTTTTTTTTCCACTGGGACTTCGTCATTAATGAAACCGACAGGGAACACTAATACCATATCAGGATGGTGTTTTCGTAATTCGTAGTGGCAACGGCAGAAACCACAGAGCCACGCAATCTGTGTCTCAAGTCCGATTTCGAGCCAGGACAGCCAGTTTTCGAAGCTGGCACCCTACACACTAGACTATACAGACCGATTCTTTTTGCGCGTGGGAAAGTTTTGGAGAAAAGGCGCATTTTCAAATTCAGTATCGTAATTCACAGTGAATGCTGTATCATTATTACAGCACACGGTTGTCGTCAGCCATTCAGCCTTATGTGCCGCAAATAACAGGCCATAAAAACGACGGTACTACCACAAAACTTCGGGTCATTTGGTCGTAGGTACTTGGAAATTCGAAAATGGTAAAGCCTGTATATTGTCATCCTAAAGTAAGCTAAATGTGCGCTTACAAATAGACAATTTGTTACTGAAAAAAACAAGACATTCTTTCAGGCTTTACATCATGAGCAGTTTAAAAAAACATATTCTTGGTTGAAGTATGTAATTGTTATTTCGGCGCGCTTGTAAGAATGCCCATCATCGCGATGAGGTTATCAGACTAACGATATTTATCTTTCCTTAAAAAATTTTCACGTGAAAGTTCTTTCGAAATAATCAAACAAGCAACATAAAACGCCAGACTACGTAAGTTGGGTAAATTTTCTTGAGTTAATCAGAAAAAGAAAACCTGAAAAGCGGTTGCTATGTACGCGTACAAAAAAAAATCCTGGCATAAAAATACGATACAAGAAAATAAATAAATACAAATAACCCTACTTTCTTCTATTCCACGTGTACTACTGGAATGTACTACAAGTAACACATGCCTTGTCGGCACCACCGAACCGACCCATTAAAAATATCCTTCAATTGTTGAGCAAATATTTGTTGGCTGCATCAAAGAAACCGTATCGACTAGACGATTAAACGAGTCAGTTACTTTGATAGGGATTTGGGTTACATGTGATTTCGGTCAACTTATGTAGTCATCATAAGTTCGATATGGTTCGGACCAAATTTCAACTTTTGCATAATCGAGTCCATGTAAGTTCATTACAGATTCATCACGGTTGAATACGAAAGTGAAATTGGGCTGACTAAAGTGGTACGAAACCTTCAAACGAAAAAAACGTCGGAAATCTTTATTAGAAGAAAAAAATTCACATCTGAGTCAGTTATTACTTCTTGAAGCTGTTTCATAAATGCTAATTTTCAGTACTTTTAATTTCCAACCTCTATGCGACCAACTCAACGTGTCTTCACTACAAGCTCTACGGCACGGCTGAAGATTCACGTAATCTGATGTGGATGGTGTTGATTCCACAGGTGCCGGCAGTTTGGCATCCACTTCGATTACCGTATTCGATCTACGGTCTGATACCATCCGGCGTTTGGGCCGATTCTCGGTGGTTCTGATAACGATATCATTGACGTAATCACAACTGCTGGATGATCCTTTACGAAGTGTCTGGGAACTTTCGGAAGCTTCCAGAAGATTTCGTGAATGGTTAACGTTGTTGTCAGGAAGGTAACTGGATTGGGAATGAGAGAGTGGTCGTGGAGCTGGGTTGACTCGACGAGGCATAGTTGCACTATAGTATGCCATTGTTGATGTTGTTGTTGTTGTTGTTGTTGTTGTTGTTGTTGTTGTTGTTGTTGTTGTTGTTGTTGTTGTTGTTGTTGTTGTTGTTGTTGTTGTTGTTGTTGTTGTTGTTGTTGTTGTTGTTGTTTTTGTTGTTGTTGTTGTTGTTGTTGTTAGACCGAATAGTTATACAAATTTTCCACCATAATTTGGATTTATTCCCTAACGTGGTTCATCCGGGTTTTCTTTTGTAACGCAGTAATATTCATCTAAATAACGTTATATGATTTCGTAAAATGACTAGGAATCAGAATAAACATCAGCTCAGCTGTCCGCTTTCGTCTGAAACGACGTATGTACATGCTTATGCTAAATATGTACAGACGTGGTGCTTTCTTTCTTAAAAGCTGGTAATATTCTACCAAACAACCATCTTTCATTTCAGATAACATTACTCACATTACGAAATATGTAGAACAGCAATGAATGTAGCTGAAAACCCAATCGGTTTTATGAACATACTTACATATGTCAAATTTCCATCCATTTTTCTGTGCCACACACATGTATACATAAGGAACTGTTCCACCGAAACCGACTTCCCGAGCCTAATTCCAACTGTAACATCGTTGGTAAGCCTCTGAAACGTGATGGCTGCCGCTGCCTCCTGGTTTTGCGCTGATACACTACGGGGCATTATGGGACCAGATAGATACATGTACCCGATGTGCCATATGGTCTGTTTGTGCCATCAGACTTTTTTTCAGCTCCCACTACGGTACATACATTATTGGTGGGGTATCTCTAAATAAGTTCGGTGAAGCGTGACACGAGCTGCTGGCTGTACAATGTACATCGTACTTCGTAAACTTTGTGAATTGGTGCCAAACAGTCAAGCGCTGTTTCGTGGTGGCACAAATATCGCTGTTGGCAACTTTTTTCATAGTTTGAAGATTTCGAGCAGCAGTCATTAGGGATTGACTGGCTTCATTATTCAAACTGCATGATTAATCGAAGTTACATGTTAACACGTCATTTTGCACATTTCATGATCAGTTTATTTGGCTGCCAAATACGGTAAGAAGTACAAGTACAGTGTGTATGTTGGCCTAATACTTGTAATATCTACTTGTATAAGCCTTCAGAGTTCGGCAACAAGTCAGCTGCTTTTAAACAGATTGGATATGAACGAGAAATGTAGAAATGTTGATTTGGGAAAGGTCGCTGGAAGTCACAGTGATTTAAAAAGTAAGTAACCTAACGTGAAAATGTAGAAACAATCACGAAACGCTAGAAAACCACAAACTGTGACAATAATAGTTTTTTATTATTATTTACATAAATACATTTTGATGTTTGAATATTTATGCCATAGCATGACCGATATTGCCTGTAAAGCAGGATTTTATTAAGTCAATATGTGCCCAGTGGTGTCCCATAATGTTCCAAAGTGCCTCTGAAAATTGAAGTATGTATAGTTTCGAGCAAATTTTTATCCCTAGTAGGCTAGTAGTAAATTAATGCCAATTTTTTAATAACCTCATATAAACTAAAAAGTTACAGGAAAAACCTAAATTAAAGTACTCAACTACGTATAATCCCGTTTGATAAAACGATGTGAAGTCAATAAAACTTTTCTCGTTTAAAAAGTGTAAAAATTAGCAATTACCCAACTGAATATCAAGAACAAAGGTACTAAATCACATTCATAAATCTCCAACCAGTATATAACTCCTCGTCCTCCATCAGTGTAGTATCGCCCGACTCATAACCATCGGCGTCCATGTCCCCATGACGACTACTCCTTCTGGTCGGCGTGGTCGGTGGTTCGGCTAATTCATAAACCGGCGAAGTCATATCAAAGTAGACCTGATGAGAATTCGGCGAATTCGGCTGCCAATGTTGGTTGATCAAATTCAGACTTCGACGATTCTGAGGGGGGAATTTCCCCGAATAATTGTTGGATTTAGAGGAGGATTTTGCGGATAAGTAAGGAAGACCACCTCCGCAGTTGTAGCAGTCACAACCGACTGAGCTCCGTTCCGGGTCCAAGTAGAAGGACATCCTGGGAAGTGGGGGGATGAAAGGGGATCAGGAGCACATTGAGGGGATGGAAGGTTAAGGATCAATACTTGGGGTCGGACGGTTGATGTTCCCGTGATCTGATTGACGTTGCTGAATGTTTGGGATAATTAAATTAGGTGTTGCTGGCTGGATGTCAGCTGATGTGATGTAATGGACCAGCCAACGAAAACAACTGCAACGATTACACGAGAAAAAAACTGTTTCATCGTCATTCATGTTAGGTTTTATTTTCTAGCTGGACTCTTATATCCTTTTGAATAGGTGTTTTTTACACATGGATACCTATGAATATCCGAAATTAACTAACAGTCTCTAAGAAAAACAACAACGAAAGCCCACTGTCCCATTTGTGTACTTAAAAGTAAATTAGTATTTACAAATAGGGCCATTACACGTCAATCATTGCAACAATCAATGAGCTAACAAATGGGAGACTGGCTGGACTTCTTTAGAACAAGAGAGCAACCCAAACTAATATATCTATGTTGGGCCACCAAACTTTGACATTCATATTTGCAGTTTACGGAAGTCACCACAGTGGAAGACTTTTCTGCGCTTCAAAGCCCATTTTGGACGGACCGGCCGTCGAGCAGTCAAAACCTGTCAAACCATGCCGCGGTCGACTTCACAATACGTAGTTCCAGAACATTAGAGAATTCCAGCGTTGGACGGGAAGAATTTGTGAAATAAAATTTCCAGAATTTTTGAGATCGTATCTGACTTATGGTCAGAAAATTGGATAAAAGTAAAAAATAATTCTAATTTCGAACTCTATATGTATGTAAAGTTTGTAAAAAAGCACGGACACACCCGTCAGTATAGTAGGCAGGTACGTTCTGACTTTTGGCCCATCAATGACGGCAGATCCAAAGAAGTGACACACCTCCACTTCTCTAAACTCCAACAACAACATTTCGGTGACAAGCAAAAGTTCGTCTACACACTTAATAGGTACATAACACATTTATTTTGGTTTTCAGTTCCACATGGTTTTCGTCAACATTGAGTATTAAAAGAAAGACAGTTTTGAAACCGCATTTACTAAAATACTACGAAACTTGTGATAGGAATTTTTATAGAAACTATTTATATAGATTGTTACCGTATGTTCCATCTCTGAGTCCGAACCAAAAACTTTCTCATGAAACGGCGGGATGGAAGTCCTGTTTACATGTTTACTCATCGTGACCATAGTCGGTTCAAGTACCGTCAAAGTACGGAGGGAACACCATTTGATCATGAAATTCTTATAAGGTTTATTTGTTTGGTTCGGTCTGTCTGTGTTTCATGGCGCTAGCGGACGAATAAAGAATGAAAAGCGGAATTCTCCCCTTTTTGGTGGTTCCAGAAAGTAAAGTTCGTTCCTTAAGGTGTAGGAAAAATGACCTCAAAACTGCCAATTCCCCCTTCTTTGATAAAATTCCCTCCTTTTGGAGGTTTGGCTCGTCCGCCAGTTTTTCATGGTACAGACGATTATTGGGTCATGGACGGTCACGAAATCATGTGGTCCGCCGATTCAGGTCCAACTTTGAATCAGCTAAACGGCTCATTTGGTTCAATCATTATTGGGGAGAATGAAACTTGAAGATAATTAAAGTTTTTACAAAAATAAGCCTACAAACTTGCGGGTGAACTATCTGTTGTGCCGAATCACGGAGCTAAACGGTATTATTTAGTATATTAACTTGAGACTATGTTCTTAGTTATTCAACCTGCATACATACAAATGAAATAGTATTGAGATGTATGTAGTAACACGAAAAAAAATTATGGAATAACATCATATTAAGTATACTAATGTTTCATCAATCTAAAAACCTAAACCCAGCCATAAACCCACCGATAACAAACACATAAATCCAACGTCTATCTACAAGTGACCAGCGCCCGAACAGCAGCAACCGTCGATTAAGTTTGGCTGTTTAGCCGGTTTAGCCTTGGGTTTGTATCGGTGCTGCCAAATCAGTCGACCGTGAAAAGGTGATTTCCGTTTTGCATTTGGTATTGGCATTGGCATAAATTCAGATGAAAGTGGACTGTGGAATTGTTGGTGGAATTACTATTTTTGAGTGTTGAAAGCTCCTGATACCGAGATTGCAGACTTGCATTCAGTGTAAGTAGCCGTGTATTTGAGGCAGTACATGTAGATTACTTCCTCACACTAAAACCTTGAGTGACGAATAAAAAAAACAGATAGCAATCTGAAAAGAGTAATTACTATAATAAAAAGAACTTGCTTCAGCAAATAGTCGAACGGGCATCATAAAACAAGAGTCAAAGATGGAACCCGCTAATTTGCCGACACTTATCGCAACCCAAATAACGAGCTCATTTTTTCAATTTTGCCAGAAAAACACGCATTATTTTAATGCGCTTTGCATATCCTTACATACATACATACATCCTTACATACTTATGAATGTCTGTCTCATTAACAATCCACTTTACTCCCTTCATAAGCCTTTTTAAATATAAAAAACACTACTTTGACAAGAAGGTGCCGCTAAGCAATCTGACAAAGCCAGCTGACATTTACTGCAACACTGATGCCGTACGGCACTCACTCGGGTACAAAACATGAAATAGACCACGCAGAATGTCATGAAAATCGAGTTAATCAGAATAATATGAGGTCACAAAAGCCGAAGTCGTGCCAGCAGAAACATAAAAAAGTAAAAAAGTCATGCAGAAAAAATATAATCAAGACAATACATGCTATAAAACTACAACAACATCAACAACAACAACAACAACAACAACAACAACAACAACAACAACAACAACAACAACAACAACAACAACAACAACAACAACAACAACAACAACAACAACAACAACAACAACAACAACAACAACAACAACAACAACAACAACAACAACAACAACAACAATAACAACAACACTAACCGATAGTTGGCATGGATATTTGTCGTTCAATGGGCAGCTTCTGCGTGGACTTGGTCCTTCTCCATACCCGTCGATATCCCGGTTTCTTCGGTCTCAATAAAGTATGAGGTGCCGACAAAGTTTCTTCAGCATTTTCTGCTGAATTTTCTATATTTTTCACATTTTTTGTGTTTTTATCGATAATAATCTTTTCGTAAGTTTGTTCGAAGGCATCGGAACCGAAATCGCGCAGATTGAAGGCGGACTGCGAACGTGTGGGTGGCTGTTGTGACATGGTAGTCTGGTGGTGAAGCGCGATGACTGCGGATCCGATGGTCGTGAGTTCAAGACCCCTGTGTTAGGTAAAGGCGAACCAATGTGTGATTTAATGAAATATCTACATAAAACAGGGAACAACAGAAAAAAACAAATAATACAAAAGAGCACTATTTTTTTAATTCCAAAAACAAACTGTCATAATTTATTAAAAAATTTTAATTGCCACTAATTCAGCTGAGTCAATTTAGCGGCAACAAAATGTTGCACGTGTTGCACAGACAGACATAAATATGACAAATCGTGTAACACGTTTCATTCAATGAAGTTACCACATTTCAAAATGTGTTACATATTGTCTAAAATATGTTGCATGTAACGGGAGGCGCAACACCCCGTAACGGTGAGTTACATACATATTATTCTAAATCCTGACGCTCGCCGCAACGGGCTATTATTCAATTTATTCCACCCGGGTCGACGGTGAAATTTCGGAAATTCTATTCGGAAATGGGATTATTGGATCAGTTGCGATCCGCTCCGTACGGCGTAATTGGTAGAAAATATAAATTCGGGAATTTTTTTAGATCCAATTTGGATCTGGATTTTCTGGATATGTGCCAGTAGTCAACGAACGTGTTTCACACATTTTTGTACGACATGAAAATGTTTATTCTTAGTCAAAAGCGCTGTGCCTGACGGAATGTTGGTTTTGGATTCAGTAATGGGGAATTTGTGGCTCCCGCCCCGCCGACCGAGTTGTATTGGCTATTCGCTAAAGAAAACATGCGCTAAAATGCGGCGGTCAATAAGAATATAGTACGATATTTAGTCGGCTATTATGAGTCAGCTGGTCAGATGGAAGGAAGCAATTGTTGTTCATGGTTTTGTGTGAAAACGATTTTTTGTGTTAATTTGTTTTACATTTTAGTGAGCAAACACTGATTTTCTGGTTTAGATTTTTGTTAACATAATTATTATTTTATTGTTGATCTTAGTTTACGATATGAGTAACCAAATACACCAAAAACCTATGACATTGTTACAACACAATTGCTGCATGAACTCAAGAGATGTCAAGGGCTTCAATGCTTGACTCGTTCTTTACTTTATAGCTTATTAAAAAACGTATCGAGGAGCTTTTTCTCCGAATTTTTTTCACCATGCAACGCAACATACCAAACCTGTTCAAACAACATGATGTCAATTCAGATACGTGAAGATGAAACATTACGGATAAAATTTGCCCAGTTTTTTGCATTGCCATAGAAATTAGATTTTCTTGCTACAGCTGAACTTGTAACAAAATTAAATGTGTCCAGGTTTTCGGATATAACAATAAATTTCCTGGAGCGAATAATACAAGACGTAGATGATTCATTAGAGTTTATTTAGACAGTGAACTGAAGATTTTACAGCAAAACGCTGTCTTTCTAGTCGTAAGAGAAAGATGGCACAAAAATATTTGCTCACTCTTAATTCTTTCCGACTCGAACCGGATTTTATTTGCCGAGTACTTTTCAATCAACGAAGACGAAATCCGAGATAATCTGCCGGACAGGGGAAGATCAAGCCGAACTTAATATTAATCGAACGAATAAGAATAAGAATAATGATAATAAACATAATAACGATAGTATGAAAAAAGGTGAAATAAACTGCAAACATTGGAGAAGGCTTTCGGGCATAATAAAGCTCGGGCCGTTCATAAGAAGAAGAAGAACCGCAAGAAGAAGTTTGCTCATAATCAACTTTCTACCCAGTCACGAAAAAACAAATGACAAACTTTCAATAGCATTTGTTGAAATCAAGTTTATAAAAAACTTAAAAAGTTTACTAAAATAAAAATAATTATGAATTCAATAAACAGTGAACGGCTCGTATGCCACGTTCGCACGTTGTCGTTGACTCGGCAGTCGGGATTATGGATTTGGGAAACGGGGCAGAAAAGGAACAAGTAGGTAAATACGACCAACTTGGCACAGGTTTTCTAAAAAACTGTTTATCTGTTATAATAAGATGAATCTTCTATTAAATTCTTCTATATAATCTAAAAGACTACGCGGTACCAAACGACGCAATCCTGATCGGGGTAATCGCTTTTTATATGGGAAAACGGTAAATGAATTAAATAAATACAAATACAATATGCTTTAAAATTAATTAACTTCACGTTGGTCTACTCTATATTACAAGCACAAAACGACTAAATACTAGTTGAAATGTTTTTAAAAATCTTTCTCTCTGAGCTTCACCTAAAATATATCTGGACTCGTGCAAGATCCCGACATTTTAACGAGGCTAAATCGCTGAAAGTGTTCTGGAAAGTTGAAACACATCTGAAATTCGTTATTCGGTGATAAAAACTTCGGTGTAATAGTGTTCGCGTTTTGTATCTTTTCTATCTACGTGGACATTTGTTTTTTATGGATGAAGCACCTTGTACTTGATTTGCAACTTCTACAGAAACATCTGAGAAAAAATCTGAAAACTGATTTTATGTAACATACTGCATCTATTTATAAATACCTAGAAAGTTATAAAAAAGAAACGTGCGAAAGTTATGAAATGCAGCAGCGGCATGTACATCGACACATCTGAAGTTCGTTACTCGGATAACTTGGTGGTGATGGCCACGATGCAAATGTTCGGAGCTCGGACGGGCTAAGAAAACAAGTGGAAGGTGAGCTTAGTCTGGTGGACGATTCAATTGTCAGAAGAGTGGTGAATTCCACCAAATGGGACGTTCAATGACTGCTTTGAAACATTCTACCTTCACTTGGAGAAAAAATTTGATTTTTCGAAACAGACAAAGATAGGGATTTTCACTTTGTTCCTTCTCGTCCGCCAGTGGGGGAGGGGGTAGCCAGTTGTTTTGTTGCTGAAGAATCGAGGGTAAAGGAGGGGGACTGATCCGATAGATATACCCCAACACCACTGTACATGTATAACACTGTACGAGTACGATACATCGGTACAGAAACAGGTAGAAACCGATTCATATTGGCACAAACCTTACATGTTCAAGAAGACCTTGATGCATCGTGATCGTGATAGGATACCTAAATGACTGGGCAATGAAAGACGGTTTAAACTGATGGCTGATTTATGAAAAACTATATTACTTTTATAAAATGGAATACAGTAAAATATGTTTTTTTTCTGAATTTGTACTGTGAAGTATATTTTTGAGAAAAATAATTGTTTTCAAAGCAATTAGGTCAACGATGATTGCACCCGATACAGTTGAGGTATGTTTTAGGATTCCACAGTCGCGATGTCGTGACAAGTTTTTGACTCGGATCCTTGGATAGGGAGGGGGTTCAAAGGGCACTATGAAACGTCAGAGCACAGCTGAACTGTTGCGTTGCTTCATAATTTTTTATGAAACTGTTTCACTTTGATGTTTTTACAAAATGTTCATCCAGTTTTGACCTGAGCAAGATCAACAACAAAAACAGTCTCGGTAACAAAAAACACAAGATGCTGGAATCTCACTGAAGCAAAGTAACGAACCAAGTGAAACTCTGTAGGAAAAACTGCCGACCTTCAGATGAAAAAAAAATCTCACTGGCTGGCTGTTCAGTGGAATGTTGGATGGGTTGTATGATTTTACAATCCACATAAAAACTCGTCAACGGTGCGTTTTATGATCGGGTAAAAACGAGCTTTTTAACACCAACGAACACAATTACCGTTCGTTTTGACGACACTAAAACTGCACGTTCATACGTTCTAAAACAGGATATAATAGAAGCTTTTCATGATAAAATGAGGAAAAATGCGTTGATATTTGTTGTGTAGAGAAACATAGATTTTTCCCAGATATTTTGACAGTCAAGGAAAGAGACGTCTCATCGTTGGAGCATGCATTGAAGTGCATCGCGAAACGTAATCTAACCATAACCATTTATATCTAGTAAAGGTTGATTTTGACTATTATTGTAATATCATATTTTTGAACTCAAGGTCATATTTCCAATCAGTAGCTCGGATATTTTTCGTGGTTATCTGCCGAACTATCGAAACTCCAAACCATTTGCACTGGCCAAGCACATGCGGACGAGAATGGTGGGGAAAAGTGGAATTCCCCCACTTTGGCAATTTCAAAAACTAGAGTTTATTCCTCAAGGTATAGGTAAGATAACTTAATTTCTTCAAAATTCCCCTTCTTTTGAGAGATTTCCCTCCCTCTGGAGGTATTGCTTGTCCGCCAGTGTGTTCAAGGACGGAACAATTACGCTTTGGCGGTATTTCACGCGGTTCTATTACTGGCGGGCCAACCAATCTAGTTATCAAAGCCAGAGCATAGTTCACCGAAAACAGGCATATTAAAATTATTTTTATACCATTTGCCCTATAAAACAAATTCTGTTGGAAAAAAAATAAATTCAGTGGCAAATTTTTTATTTCCAAGAGGGAGGATTCAATTCACACTGGCGGACCAGACGAATCTCCAAAGGGAGGGGGAATCTTTCCAAAAAAGGGGAAATTGGCAGAAACTGGGCCATTTTACTTACCTACACCTCAAGGACCAAATTTCATCTTTTGAAAGTGCCAAAATAGGAGAATTCCACTTTTCCCACCCCTTCTAGTCCGCTGGTCCGATTCCACCACTGCTCATTTTCCTGCTCATCCGATAATAGGCCGTTCCGCAAAGCAAACGTACCGAACATTGTGCAAGAACATAGTCAGTTTACAAGAAAATTCAACTGATATTCAATACAGTGAGTACTATAAACAGTTTTAAATTTTAAGGGTGCATTCAAGTTAACTTCGACCGCTGTCGACCGCTAGGTGGGTCATGAAAATAGTAACGCTAAACTTTTTGAGTTTTTGGGCTTAATGGATCCGCTAAGGCCTATAGATCATATCTGTAGCTCAAGTTTATGAATTTTTGGAACATTCCAATTTTGGCGACATTTTTTGTACCGTTGGTAGTCAAAAAGTAGCCCACTTTGGGGTGATTTTTCAATATGCTCTGGAATGTTTCAGAAGCTGATACTTCCACAAAAGAACCGCCGTGCATCAATCTATCTCTGGTTAAAATATTTTGGGGGTGCTCTTTCCTCTAAACTGCCGAATTTTTTATGTATTTTTCGAATCCGTGCAATCTTTGCCACACGTAAACGACAACCACTTTCAGTCACTCACAATCCGTTTCGATTAGAGCGTAGTTATGTCAGTATTGAAATGGCTTGCTCAAAATAATGCTTATTATTGTTAGTTTATGAGAATTTTATAATAACAAATAAATAAAATAAAATAAAATTCTAAAAAAACTTATCAAAACTCATTGGCGCAAAAAAACATCGGCAAACAAAAAATTTTGTTGTAAAACTGTTTCCTAGTCATCAGTATTTATGTGAAAACGAGAATGCAGGTTAAAAAACTACATGAAACATTTTGTTTGTTAACCAAAAAGACAAAATTTTAGGATAGGCTAGAAAAAACAATAATTATTTGATCTGACCTAGAGGTGACAGTGTTCAACGTTTTTGCTTGTCGTTTTCATTATATAATAACAACACACCAACTCAGTTTTCCTGAAATTTTTCACTGTAAGAACAACGAAATTTCTTAATTCAAACATGAAAGTCAGAAACATGTCAACAAGAGACCTACAGAATTGCAGAACCAAAATATAATCAGTGAGACAGACAGACTGACAGACCGACAGACTGATAGAGACAGACAGACAGAAAGGCAGACAAACAAGCAGAAAGACAAACAAAGAGACAGATAAACAGACAAGCTGACAGAAAGACAGACAAACAGTCAGATAACAAGAGATACAAACATACCGTCAGTCAGACATATAAAAACTGAAAAACAGACACACACTTACAGAATTACAGTACGTACAGACAATAATCAGGAAGACCGACAGAAAGATAGTCAGTGAAACAGACTGACATGCAGACTGACACAGAAACATACAACAGATAGAACTACAATATAGACACTCATCAGACAGCAGACAGTCAGAGAGACAAACAGGGTTACATTACATACAATATTCAGTCAAGCAGACAGTCAGTCAGACAGACAGACAGAAAGGCGGCTGAACAGACATAAATAACCGATATAGTCGGTTCAGACAGGAATACACAGAAATACACACTCAAACTTAAACAGTCTGTAGTTCTGTCTATCGGTATGGCTGCGTCTGTCTGGATCGTGTCAGTTTATTGAACGTTTAATTCTTGAATGTGCATTATTTGATTATTTTAATGCCTGGCTTCATTTCATTCAGGCATAAATATGTAGGAATCTGTTTAAAAGTGGGCTTACTCGTTTCTTGCATCAAATCAATGTCTGCCTGTCTGTTTCATATACAGGGTGGGCGTGGGCCAATACGACGACACTCTAATTTGACTTATAAGGCAGAGTTGCTGGTTAGAGTGGAAGTGGACTTGAAGCAGAGACACCATTTGTTAACAACACATGAAAAGAGTTTGAATGAGAATTATATTATGATGCATATTTATTATCATGAAAAACTTGTGCATTTTTGTCTAGGTTAATTGCTTGCTCGTTTTTACAGCAGCTATGCACAGCCATATCGATATTTTATCAGTTGTCATTACGATGATATTTGTCACTGAAACATGGTCTTATGTTGTTTTAAAGCCCTTTGTGTTGAAATCCACTCTTTTACCCGCTTAATGAGAACAACTTCATTCAAAGTTTTCGGTTCAGAAACGTGTGTGAATAGTTTTGACTAAAAAAAAAGTCGATTGAACTGCTGAAAGACCTAAGACGGTCGTCGTAAGATTTATTTTCAAATGGTTATCGACTCTCATGTTCAAAATGCGGATTTTTTTCATGACAGATGTTATAATGTTTAGTGAAAGTGACAGAATATTGAAGAAATTTTAGTGGCTGTTGTAAAAATGCGTTCGACGTTTTTTGGTTGTCCTTGCACAACTTCACTGCTAAGATCCACAATTCATACGGGAAAGTTCAGGAAAACAAAGTTTGTGTATTGTTAATAGATGGTGAAAACGTCAACCAAAAACGTTAAACACGGCCATCTCTAAGTCAGATCAAATAATTGTTGTTTTTTCTAGCCCATCCTGTAATTTTGTCTTTTTTGGTTAACAACCAAAACGTTTTGTGTAGTTTTTCAACCTGCATTCTCGTTTTCACATAGATACTGATGACTAGGGAACAGTTTTACAACATAAAAAAATTTGTTTGCCGATGTTTTTTTGCGCCAATGAGTTTTGATATTTTTTTATTAATTTTTTTATTATTATTTTAATTATTATTATTTAATTTGTATAAACTAACAATAATAAGCATTATTTTGGGCAAGCCAATTCAAGACTGACATAACTACGCGCTAATCGAAACGGATTGTGAGTGACTGAAAGTGGTTGTCGTTTACGTGTGGCAAAGATCGCACGGATTCGAAAAGTACGTTGAAAATTCGGCACTTTAGAGGAAAGAGCACCCCCAAAATATTTTAACCACAGATAGATTGATGCACGGCGGTTCTTTTGTGAAAGTATCAGCTTCTGAAACATTCCAGAGCATATTGAAAAATCACTCCAAAGTGGGCTACTTTTTGACTACCAACGGTACAAGAAATGTCGCCAAAATTGGAATGTTCCGAAAATTCATAAACTTGAGCTACAGATGTGATCTATAGGCCTTAGCGGATCCATTAAGCCCAAAAACTCAAAAAGTTTAGCGTTACTATTTTCATGACCCACCTAGCGGTCGAAGTTAACTTGAATGCACCCTTAAATGTCTCTGACTTTTTTCTACGATATACATACGAACGTACTGCAAGACTTCCATTTGTACAAATTTCGATCGAAGGATACATGTGTATTGTAAAATAGATGATGTTCTACCTTTTTTGGCATGAAACACGTTGAATACATTAACTGTGCTCATGGATGCAACTGTACAATCTATTACATGGCATCGTTACTACTGTATTATAGAATAACTGTACAAAATCAGATCATGTAGTCTATTCCAAGATCAGTTCCACGATTCTTTCCATGATTGGCTTTTCATCGTATCTTTAATGTTACGCATGCAAAATAAAAACTGCCATCATGAATTATAAAGTTCATCAGGAGAAGGATTAAAATCGATTAAGTCATTCAATACAACACATTAATCATGGGAAAACTCTGTGGAAACATCAACAAAGACTGTCTACCATTTTTTCTGTCCTGCAACCCAAAAATAAACCGTTTTCGATGATGATGATGATGATTATTATTATTATTATTGTAAAACAATTATAACCAGACAATGTGAGTGTAGCTATTGTCCACCCATCCTCATAACCGTTGTCCGATCGCACCCCCACCATCACAACCGTCAAATCCTCCCCCCCCCCACCCTCAACCAAGTGATAATATGCGAATAAATCTCAGAATTCTCAAGTGGCGCGCGCAGAAAAAATATTTACAAAAAGCGCGCAAAAACTCGATTTTTTTGTCAGTGGTGCTATTGTGGATCGGTGCGTTTGGTATGCCGACGGTAATCGCGGGTGATCACCATTGATTAAGAGACTGAAATTTGAATTCGCGCCTTTTTCAACGGTAGGGAATTTTGGTCAGTTTTGCGAAAAAGACAGATAAGTTCCGGGTTAAAGTAACACAAGAAATTTGGCGTCTCACAATTAATTGTGAACGCTTCTTTAGTGAGGTCATTTGGTGAACGCTTCTTTAGTTACGTCATTTGGTGTAATCGTAACGAAACTCGTTTTAAAACCCGTATAATATACAAATGAATATATTAGCGAGGAGCCGAGGGTGAAAATAAATGAATCCACAAAAATATAGCAAATAACAAATAAATCATCGATCTTATAAGTCGTATGTACAGTATGATGCATATTACAGATGCAAAGTTGCTCATTTCACGAGCTGATTATGTGATAAAGAAGAAAACACTTTCATGATCAATAATAATCAATATCATGAACATAATACAAACATATTCAACCCGGATTAAAAAAAAGAAACAAAAAATTCATAATAACTAATTATGTATCCACTTACCTGTTTTCCACTTGACGGTCTTTACAGTAGCCCCGTACCTGGTCAGGGTATCCATACCATCCGACTTGAAGCATGACATTCCGCTAAAATTCCTCCCACAACAGTTTTGACTTCCGATTCCGAATATTCGACGTTTTGCCAGTTTTGTGCCGTTTTGTTGCTATTAATTCGTCACAAAATTTGTTACATATACAAACGTAATAATTTGTTCTGCTTGGTTTTTGGTTTGTAAAGAATTTTGGTAAGGCGCATTTCAGTATGTGTTTGTCAACTTTTATTGCTTTATCAGTGTTTTGCAAAAAGTTTCGAGAGTGAGCACAGTTCGGTGCGTTATAAATAATGTATGCCACAAAATGAAGGCCAGGGAATTGTCTCTACTAAGCGGATTTGTCTTACCGTGTTTGAGGTGCCGCACAACTATAAACTGAATGAACAACAACTTTTTGATCGGACAAATTTGACTTTGTGACCGAAGTTGTGCATGTGAAATGCTGTTGCTGTGACCCATTTTTTCTAGAACACGGAAACACCGGAACCGTGGTTCTTCCCGTTCAGACAGAATAGCCTCTACTTGATTTACCCGAACGGAATGGACAGTTTCCGAGATTTGTTGGACTGGTATTAGCTACCAAAATTCCGGTGGGGAATTGATGGTAAGTTAAATCTTTACCAAAAAGTTAATTTTACTATTCGCTCATAACTATTTAATGAGTGAGGATGAAAGTTGGTTTAACTAATTACCCTGTTCAGATGGTTTTATATTGTTTTAGGTTATATGTTGTAAACAGATTTTAAGCCATAATTTTCAGAAGACACAAACGTACAGTAAGTTTCAGTACTCAATCAAACTGTGCTGCAACTTTAGTGATAAAAAACAATTTATAGAAAACCCAAAGAAGATAAAGCGGGTGCGTGAAATAGAAAGGCGTCAAGATTTTTGTGTGTTGGTTGGGCAAACAGGCCATAAATCAACATGTTGCCCCGGTTTATGGGTGAAAACCATCAATAAAAATACAGTTTGTTGTCAGATTGGAGCGTTTTTGAGATTATACGCCTATAAAAGTTACATGGCATATCATTTATGGGAAATACCATCAAATAAAGTACGCAGGTATTTTTTATTGGTTCAAGAAATTTACTGCTAAATAAAGAACAGTTTTATGAAGCTTCAATTATATGTAGAGTCATAGAAAATTCAGAATCAAGATGACTTTCATTCCCAATGTGCAACCCCATCTAATATCCTGAATCTATTGTTATCCTGACTTAATAATTAAAGAAGTATTATCTTATTTCTGTTGATAATAAAATGAACCGCAAACTTTGAAGAAAGCTGTTGGGAACTTTTCAAGGAATCGATTGTGTAAATACGGGGTTACTTTTTGTGTCCACAAGAATTATTTAGGAACGCCGTGCGTTATCGCTCTACATAAAAGTAAGTACTTAAGTTCGCTCAGTGATAATCATGGCAAACATAAATAATGCCTTCACAAATTGACTTTCTGAATAAAAAGTGTTCTCGCGTTGCGGTCGTAAAAACGCTTGACACTGTTAACGACACTAAATACATCCTACATAATTGTGTCACTTTGAACTGAACAGTTGAGCGAATTCGTACAAATTGCCAACGTGAGAATTGTGTGAACCAAAAATATTGAACAACTGTAAAAACTTTATTTCGGTAAAAGTGATCTATAAATATGGGTAAACTTTTAAAAGTCATTCCTGTAAAAGGTATATAACATGGCACTCGAAAAGCCTAGAAACAACTTACGGAAGCATGCAAAAAACAATAAATTGAAGAGTTTTACAAACCGGGAAAGAAGGTTACGGATCGCGACGATCGCTGCATCACCATGCCTTTTATTACCATCGTGATCGTGTAATCCACAATCTACATTTCCTAGTTATTTATAATTTATTAATCATTGAATTAAATATTTGTCATTTATTTATAAAACATTCTGCAATATTGTCCGATTCTTCAATACTTTTTTTATAAAAGGATACACTCCAAATCTTAACACCTGTATCGAAAACTACGGTTCTGAAAAGCGAACGCACGACGAAGCAAAGAATCTTTAATTTTCAACTGCTGGGCAGAAAACTTTATTTTGATACATCGGCACACATGGAACCTCAAAGTAGACAGACCATGTATGGAAATAGCTTGGTTCGGACGACCAACAACCTCGGGTGTCATGTCATGTTCTTACGCAAAGCTGTCATCACCAGACTACCGAACTTCGGCACAATTTCATCATGGAAATACATACGTAAACATGATATTCGTACTGTTTTGCATGAATTCCATTATTATAAGCAACGAACAATAAAAGTTGACAGTTCACACTTATGAAACCAGCCAAGTGCAATCACTACATAAATTAGAGTTTCATAGAAAGATTTCTACGTCGCCAATAATTATGTGTCGATTTTTTGTTAATATTCTCAAAAAATGACTTACAATAAACTTTTTTCTACTTTCATACAGTGAAATATGAGGTGATAATGGAGAGATGTACTACTGTAGGTATCAGCTAGAATAAAAGTTTTCGGGTGTTTTATTATCAGTCAATTCAGTTGTTCTTAGGTTTGCGGTCTATGTAAGAAATTTCAATCACGTTTTACGATTCTGTTTTGATGATCACATCATGGCGTTAGCTAAATCAGAGTGTCTAATGGCTCATTTCATGACTCAATAAGGCTTATATTGGGGGAACGCAAAATTTGCATATTTTGGTGATAAATCATACTTGCTTGAGAGCAGCAACCAAAATTTCTCGATTGAGTGGGCTAGTGAGTGAGTGAGTGAGTGAGTGAGAGAGTGAGTGAGTGAGTGAGTGAGTGAGTGAGTGAGTGAGTGAGTGAGTGAGTGAGTGAGTGAGTGAGTGAGTGAGTGAGTGAGTGAGTGAGTGAGTGAGTGAGTGAGTGAGTGAGTGAGTGAGTGAGTGAGTGAGTGAGTGAGTGAGTGAGTGAGTGAGTGAGTGAGTGAGTGAGTGTGTGAGTGAGTGAGTGAGTGAGTGAGTGAGTGAGTGAGTGAGTGAGTGAGTGAGTGAGTGAGTGAGTGAGTGAGTGAGTGAGTGAGTCAGTGAGTGAGTGAGTGAGTGAGTGAGTCAGTGAGTGAGTGAGTGAGTGAGTGAGTGAGTGAGTGAGTGAGTGAGTGAGTGAGTGAGTGAGTGAGTGAGTGAGTGAGTGAGTGAGTGAGTGAGTGAGTGAGTGTGTGAGTGAGTGAGTGAGTGAGTGAGTGAGTGAGTGAGTGAGTGAGTGAGTGAGTGAGTGAGTGAGTGAGTGAGTGAGTGAGTGAGTGAGTGAGTGAGTGAGTGAGTGAGTGAGTGAGTGAGTGAGTGAGTGAGTGAGTGAGTGAGTGAGTGAGTGAGTGAGTGAGTGAGTGAGTGAGTGAGTGAGTGAGTGAGTGAGTGAGTGAGTGAGTGAGTGAGTGAGTGAGTGAGTGAGTGAGTGAGTGAGTGAGTGAATAATGGCTGCGGTAATATTCGATTCGTAATTTGACTTAACAACAACCCTTCTGATATATTCGTAATTTGACTTAACAACAACCCTTCTGATATATTCGTAATTTGAGTTAACATCTATCACTTTGATATTTGAATTCAATAAAATTGAACTCCGCTCAAATGTTTTATTAATTTACCGCAGGCCTGTGCTCTTTTTTCATGGTTCCGCCTTCATGCATAATGCATGGTCTATTGTCCAAATTATGTGTTTGTGGCATGTGTTTCAAAAACAACGTCATTTTGTTGTATTGAACTCAATTAATCAGTCAGTCAATGTCCAATATGCCATTTCGTGTCTGATTTATATGATCTTTTCTTTGTGATTACCCCGTGCATTCAGCTGCACAGTGGGAATCAATTCGCTATAAAAATGAAACGGCGTTCTGAACAGCCGAAATCGACTGCTATTGTTCAAAATTTAGATAACAATGCATGATTACTTTATTCATTTCTCAGTCTAAATGCATATCTCTCGATTTTATGTAGATAATGCATGAATTAATCAGGAAAAAGTATGTGTCCCAAAAAAGAATCAAGTATCTGAAACTCAAACTGACTCAAATGTTTTGGTACACCATTTGTAGTTTACAGTTTATCCCCAAATACGTTCCCCATAGCTACCTGATCCAATGTGTTCCCATTTGGTGGGTATGTCCAACAGCACGTGTCATATTAGGCCAAGCACAGTCATTTATTGTGACATCCGGTCACAAGGTTATGATTGCGTAACCTGTCCATGAGGCCACTAGCGGACGAGAAGAGGTGGGAAAACTGGAATTCCCCCTTTCTTTGGCGTTAACGAAAAGTAGAATTTGTTCCCTAAGGTGTAGGTAAAATGGTCTAAAAACTGCCGATTCCCCCCTTCTTTGAAGAAATTTTCGTTGGAGGTTTAGCTCGTCCGCAAGTGCCAGGGCTCACATTTCTTGTAAAGATGTCGGCGAAAAATTAGGAATGAACTATCAACTGGCGAACACATTCCTTCATCTTTTTCATTCAAGGTATGTACTTAATAAAATGGTTTTATCCAAAGAAATTTCATCCGCGTATCCGTTCTACCCCGTTGATGAAATGGATTGGATCCCAACGTAAAAGGTCACAAATAAGCGTCAGTATGTTTGTTTAGTGGCGTCATAAGGACTGCAACCCTTATCTCTGTTCTGTTTGCTCTGGAAAAAAGAAATCTGTTTTGGGCGTGGTAATACGGATTGTTATTATAACCTCTTATGGAACTAGGCTGAGGTTAAGGCTGACTGAATCTACAGATTCAAAAACGAAAAATACGAAAGCGCCATACTTTGGTTCCCAATTCCCAAGAGACTAAATTTTCCATAATAAGCCAAATTGTTAATGTTTAATTGCGTAATACGAGACAAACGATTGATCGTTACACAATTTATGACTCATAATTACCGGATAATACATAATTGATGGCTTCATGGCCAACTGTTTATAAAAGAAATCTCTAGCTCCAGTTTCGTCTTCACTTTCACTTTAATTATCTGTGACTGTGTTTGGCACAATAATCGTTGTAATAAAATATTTAATAAGGAATGATTACTACCCAAACTTGAATTTCACTTTATTGTAACTATTTAGAAAATGGTCGACATTTTTTCCGCATATATTTAGGAATCGAAAGCGAGATCCCTGAATCCCAAGCAAACAACATAAAACCGGATCACCTGACGGTGACGACCCTCATGATGAGCGGGTGATAAAGAATAGGTGGTCTCAGATCGCCTGAAAAGGTGCCGTAAAGCTTGAAAGGCGGTACCTCCCAACGTCTTAATCCAATATAACGGATATTATGACACCAAAATCCCGCAGCTTAATAGGTGCAACATCTGTTTTGGCGAATAGGTGCCGATTAAATACCCTCTCATTCCGACAGATGGTTGCTTGACTGACTGACTGACTGACTGACTGACTGACTGACTGACTGACTGACGGACTGACTGACTGACTGACTGACTGACTGACTGACTGACTGACTGACTGACTGACTGACTGACTGACTGACTGACTGACTGACTGACTGACTGACTGACTGACTGACTGACTGACTGACTGACTGACTGACTGACTGACTGACTGACTGACTGACTGACTGACTGACTGACTGACTGACTGACTGACTGACTGACTGACTGACTGACTGACTGACTGACTGACTGACTGACTGACTGACTGACTGACTGACTGATTGACTGGCTGGCTGGCTGAACAACTTACTGGTAAATTACTGACTGGTAGCCAGCAACGCAGGTGTTAGCTACGTAAATATAAATCTCTACTGGTCAGTTAATCAAGCGTGAAACATTTTAATTTAGCTGTTTTTCTCGACTGCATGAATTGCGAAGAACAATAGGGTAACATAATTGTTGATTGGTTGGTTGGTGGCTGTTGTCACGTGTGAGTTGTCTGTTTTTCGGTGTCAGCTGTTGGTTGACTGACAATCAAACGTGACTGACTGACATACAGACTGACTGACCAAAATGACGGACTGATTGATTCATGTGGTTTCGGACGTATAAATTTTTTCCATAATGTATCTGTGTAATGACTGGCCTCTTTTTGAGTGCCCAGTCTCAGTCTATAGTCTTATAGAAACACTGATATTATTAGATTTTTATCAAATAATGTTCCGAATCAGCTTCCATAAACATCAACTGTCTTGGTCCGTGTGTAAATGTTAGACTTGACTGAGTTCGTTAGGCTCAATCAATCTATTTAGCTATCTCCCAGACTAGCTCTGCCCATCAAGGAAGGTACCGACGGGGTGGGTCTGTAACCGGGCCCTACTGCCCAGCGACCACTTTACACCTGAGATCGATTTCAGTCTCTAACGACAGAAATCTCACTCCAGTATCCTCAGATCAAGCTGGGGTAGCGTCCAGCCGTCAATTACTCGAGTCCCACTCGGTATTGACTCGGATTCTCCAAAACGATAAGAAGATCCGGTCTGAACTGACGGTGCTTTAGGCAGTGATACCGTTTTGAGGAATTGAGCTCCCAGAACAGTATCAAAGATCTACAGCTTACTTACTTAGAGAGATGAGTTATTAATTATGTGTTTATTTGAAAAGATAATTTATTATTATTTGTTGATATTTGAGAGAATGATATATTTAGTTGAAAAGAGAATAATTATTATTTGTAGATATTTGAGAGAATGAGAATTTAAAGAAAAGAATTATTTACGCGCTTTGAAGGACAAGCTCCACGGGAACTTTCACTTCCATACAACACCAGAGTCCTCGACTCAAACAAACAGACTTTCCGACAACCTCTTCGATTCAGCAACTTCAATTCAGCATAGTAATAAGTGATATTGGTATGACAAAATGGACGGGTATATATAGCAAAATAGTATCGACAGATTAGAACAGCTTAGACAAAGAAAACGTGAAAACAAGAGTAAACAATAGAATGACGTGACCAAGTAGACGGCTTATCTCCTAATAGCGACAGCCACAACAATTTAGCAAGTGAGAACTGACCGGGCGTACGCGTCATATTGAGCGGTGCACGTGTCATCTGGGCTAGCTAGAATGTGTGAATATTTCAAATAAGAAATTTGAATATTTGAATATTACTTTGAGGGATAAGCATCTGAAAATACCGCTGTCATTACATCACTCCCCCTCTGAATTTAAGCGAAGTCAGGGATTTCGCTTGGGTGTGTGTGATGTGTGAGCTGGTATTCAGGCTTGATTGGGTCTACTCGAAAAACTACAAAAATACTAAAAATAACTAAGTAAGAATCAGTTTAGAAAATAAATTATCACTCGAGAAAAATTGGGTTTTATCACAAAATTTATATAATCAACTTGAACGCAAATTATCAACATCGGATAATTACAAACAGCGTTGAAAACTACGCAGATTGTCAACAACGGACAATAACACATTGCGTAGTAACTAATAGAGAATGAATTGATAAAAAGATATCGTTATCATATCACAAAATATAGACTTGAATAAAAAATATAATTTAAAATCACAAAAATTTTACGAATGAAGTATAATTTATCAGTATAAAAAATATTACAGAATAAATACTGTCAGATTTAGGTTTATTGGTTCTTTATTGCCATGAAACTAGGCATTCTTATATCTAGATTTTTTGCCTGACGCATTAGTCGCGTCACCTCTGGCTTTTAGCACACAGCTTTTGGTAATTAGCTGGGCTTTTTCCCTGATTTTATATTTGGCTGTTGGGCCGCGAACATTAGAGAACGCATGTTTGATGTTTGGAACGATCGCGTCCATGCAACTTTCCTCGCTGTTGCTACGATAAAAAGTATTTTTGTATTTACCGGACGGTCCGTCGACATTGGATCTGTCTCTACAGGATCCATTGGAAGCCTGGATCTCGTCGTCTGAGTAGTAAAAAGGTACTTGTTTTATGTAGACCTGCTTGTTCTTATATTTAGCCGATGGCCCGTAGGTATCCGATCGATCGTAAATCGGCTTGTCAGTGCACTGCGTGTCTTTGTTAAGCACCGGTTTGGCGATCATGCGATCCTCAGACCTGACCTGGGTCGGCTTACTGTGCCATGATTCGCGGTTTTTTATTTTTATTGGCGAGACTGATGTTGTTCTGACAGTCACTTCTGGTTTTTGTGCCGTATGGTAGTCTTTGATCGGTGGCTTAGGTGCTTTGGCCTTCGATTTAATGCCTGGCGTGGATTGAACTCGACACGCTTCGCTCACTACTTCACCCAATGTTGTTTTGGAGGTGAATGTGATTTGGGACCGAATGCTGGGTCGTAAAGCGTCGAACAGTTCACGGGCTGTTTCATTATCACTTCGTGGGACGACAGAAACTGAACGTTGAAATTTACGACGCAGTCTGAGAAATAATTCTTCGACTGATTCGTTTTTGCCCTGTTCCAGCGATTCAACTGTCATGTCCAGATATTTAGCCCACGTAGCCTGCACTTTCTGATCAGACATTATCTCAATTTTAGCTGATTTGTGCATTGGCACTGTTGGTGGTTGAACTGACCACTGATCGTTGTCATCAACTGATTGTTCGGTGTTGGTGTTAAACCGAGTTTTAAACAAGTTGACTGATTCGTGATCTTCGTTTCATTTCATGTTCTACTGTCAAGCGATCGTACATGGCTCGTTTCAAACGAGCGAATCCTTGTTTGCCAGACCAGACACTGTACGGTAGGGCATCGTACACAGACTTGGGTGCACCGAATAGAAAATATGGCAGTAAATCGGTGAGTTGCTGATCGTATGTACCATTCAATCTAGTTTCACGCCAGCACTGTGCCACACAGATCTCAAAGTTAAGCAGCCAACTAGTTAACAACAATGGTTCAGTGTTACTGAATGGGCGCACCTTGTACTCAATTTTCTCATACACGTAGATGAGTGATTCAGCTGCGAGTGCAGGTGAGTACAGCGTTTCAATTGGCATGTCAAAATTGAATCGACCACTTTCGAAGCGATTCAAATCGGCAATACGGCGTATTTGTGGTTTGAGACCACGCAGAAAGTAGGTGCTCAGAGTTCGTCTGTGAATCTGCTCCGCGTTCAGCACCTGAATCAATCTACCGTAGAAGGCAGACACTGTTTCATTACTGTATTGATGTATCAGTGTTTCATAAACAGGTGGTTGCTGTACGTGTGCCACATTGCCATGGTTGGATGACGGGCTGTTGGGTACTGAAACACATTGATCACCAGCAGATTCAGTTAAGGGTGATCGCACGTTATGATAGTAGTAATCATTGTGACCATGTGAAGCAGTGAGGCTGCCAACAACGGGTGTGTCAAAATGATCACACATTGGCTGTTCAGTCATGCCATCAGGATCATTGGTGTACACATTTGACACGTACCAGTAATCATCGTTGTATTGGGTATCTGTTTCTGACTGATTATCGTATTGTGGGTATTGGGTATCATCGTACTCCAGAATTTTCTTTTCTGTATTACCCCCATTTATTTCAGATGGTATTTCATCATTATTGAATGCCCCATTATCATCATTCAAATTCATTTCAGGCATTTCCAATTCATAAGTTGATTGTTCACATTGGCCCACATCATCATATTCGATGTCACAATCACGTTCCACTGTTTCATGATAGAAGTGGTCATATTGGCCATCATCTTCATATTCAATGTTGTTGTCATAGCCCCCACAGGCATACTCATTATCATACTCACAATCAGACATCATGTGGTTGATGAAAAAAAAATTACTCGGTTTAAATACCGGATGTTTATTATATAAAAAGTTCGATTTTATTTTACGTGGGTGTTACGTAATTTTTACTTGGTTTAGAGAACCAAAAATTTTACGATTAGTAGGTGATCACTCTTTCAATCCGAGAATTTTCAATCACGGAAATGTGAAGAAAAAAAGTCAAACGATTTTGAAGTGAAAATGAAATCAGAAAAAGATTTCAATTAATTGTAAAAATTAAGGTTCGCTTTATGTATCAACGTGAAAAAAATCCACGGAAAATTCACTTTACACGATGGTAATGTGCAAGCAAAATATTTTTTTTAAATACAAAATTTAGATAGCTTTAGAAGCAAAAAATCTTGTTTGTATTACAACACTGATGTTAGTGTGTTTTTATAAGCTGAGGTTCACTTGGAAGTGAAAAATAAATCAGCTGTTTCAATCGGAGTGAAAAAATCACTTTTACTGTATGGGGAATTTTTTTACACTGGAAATTATCATGCACGATGTTAATGTGCAAGTAATTATATCCACAATCCAAGTTCAAGATTCACTTTGTCGTTTCTCAAGCGACAAAAATGAAGCCAAAACAAAGTAGTTTTGGTCTCGGCGGTGAACTCCAATGTAATGACTGGCCTCTTTTTGAGTGCCCAGTCTCAGTCTATAGTCTTATAGAAACACTGATATTATTAGATTTTTATCAAATAATGTTCCGAATCAGCTTCCATAAACATCAACTGTCTTGGTCCGTGTGTAAATGTTAGACTTGACTGAGTTCGTTAGGCTCAATCAATCTATTTAGCTATCTCCCAGACTAGCTCTGCCCATCAAGGAAGGTACCGACGGGGTGGGTCTGTAACCGGGCCCTACTGCCCAGCGACCACTTTACACCTGAGATCGATTTCAGTCTCTAACGACAGAAATCTCACTCCAGTATCCTCAGATCAAGCTGGGGTAGCGTCCAGCCGTCAATTACTCGAGTCCCACTCGGTATTGACTCGGATTCTCCAAAACGATAAGAAGATCCGGTCTGAACTGACGGTGCTTTAGGCAGTGATACCGTTTTGAGGAATTGAGCTCCCAGAACAGTATCAAAGATCTACAGCTTACTTACTTAGAGAGATGAGTTATTAATTATGTGTTTATTTGAAAAGATAATTTATTATTATTTGTTGATATTTGAGAGAATGATATATTTAGTTGAAAAGAGAATAATTATTATTTGTAGATATTTGAGAGAATGAGAATTTAAAGAAAAGAATTATTTACGCGCTTTGAAGGACAAGCTCCACGGGAACTTTCACTTCCATACAACACCAGAGTCCTCGACTCAAACAAACAGACTTTCCGACAACCTCTTCGATTCAGCAACTTCAATTCAGCATAGTAATAAGTGATATTGGTATGACAAAATGGACGGGTATATATAGCAAAATAGTATCGACAGATTAGAACAGCTTAGACAAAGAAAACGTGAAAACAAGAGTAAACAATAGAATGACGTGACCAAGTAGACGGCTTATCTCCTAATAGCGACAGCCACAACAATTTAGCAAGTGAGAACTGACCGGGCGTACGCGTCATATTGAGCGGTGCACGTGTCATCTGGGCTAGCTAGAATGTGTGAATATTTCAAATAAGAAATTTGAATATTTGAATATTACTTTGAGGGATAAGCATCTGAAAATACCGCTGTCATTACATCTGTTTTATTTTATAAACTACCAAACTTGAAAAAATCTCTAACACCCTAAATTAATAACCCCCCACAATGCGTCCCTATAATTTCAATCCGTATTAGCTCATGAATCTAATTGCATTAACACGCCCCTTACTATGATTATTTAGATACCAGTAATATTGGTTCAAGGGTCCCATATACCAGCGTATCATGCGCCAATAATGGTGTCCTAATCATAGGAATAAGAGCCCTTCTGCTCAGATTACAATAATTGAGCTTGATCATAATTATAAATTGATGTTATTGGATTTACATAGGCTTACCTGGTTACTTTACTGCTATGTAAATAGTTTTTAGCTGGAATAAAAGATATTTCTGCTCCCTGCACCAGTACATATCTGCAGTTCCATGCGACTGATCAGAAAGTCTCCCACAGTTAACAAAAGTAGCAAACGTTTCTCATGGTCCTCCCAATACTCACAATAACAAATTTATCTTATGCAATGCTTAATATTTGAATAAAGAACATTCCTTTCACATGAACATTATAAATTCAAATGTCCCAAAATGGTGTGAACCCCTTAATCTTTGATTAACATTCACAACGGAAATATGAACTGCCGTCAGAAGCAATAGAGAATGAGCGGGATATGCAAATTGAGTTGTCTCTGTATTTTCCATGCGGGCCTCGCCCGGAAAACATGAATTAATCACCCCGCAACAATAATAACTATAATTACATGCAACCGTTCTGTAATGCAGGCATTTTATACAATGGCGAGAAATGTGGTAAAACGTTGCGGGCTTGTCAAAAACTGTTAACAACTAGTGGAGTTAATCACATAAACGGAATAAAAAGGTACTAACAACTTTTAAAGAAAACACCGAGTTATAGTGAGGGAATATGTTTCACCCGCCCGCTGCAGTTGGTCATCATGTTCCATGAAGAGGGACTACTGGACTAAGCATGGCTCAGGGGAATATTTATATCAAGCATGACGAACACACGTCACAGAAGCGCGCAAAAACGGATTCGTTGGAGAAAGTAAATGTGATTTGTATTAGATTATCATACACCAAAAAAATATAATGAAAAAAATCAAAACGTAAACAAGAATGAAGTAACGAACCTGGGTATGAAGTTGAGTCAAACACGTTTTGATGTTGGTTTCATCGATTTCTTTATACTTTGTTGGAGAGTTCGATTCAACTCCGAAAAAATGTTACAATTGCATCAGGTCTGTAGTTGGGGAATATACTTTGATAATTTAGCCAATTAATCTATGCAAATAGAGAACATGTCGCTGTATTTACTGTAGGTAGACCAAACATTAATAATTGTGATCAAATATGTCAGATTCGTCAGGCGGTGAGTTTCATTGAAAATCCTGAATGATTGATGGAAATCAATAGAATAATCTCTCGGAACCTATAGTTTTTTAAGTAATTTACGATACAAATCGCTCCAAATCCTGAGATGAAACTCGCATTTCAATATTTTGTATTTCACTACCGAATCTAATCAAAATTGAGAGCAATGACCTTCAGACGAAAATTACAACGATCAAATAAAATGTATCAATCCTTCGAGGAATCTAGTTTTCGATTAGTCAGTAGTGCTCATGTCAACGAAAATTTGAGATCCGTATTTGTAAAAGTCAAAAGAATCCTACATTTTATAAGAAAATGTATAAATGCTACTGTAAGGATATTCTTCAATTCTAATTCACGGAATCGGAATCTATACCATCATGCCAGTAATTTTCATCCGCCCCGTACTTAACTTTGAATCGAGATATTCTTCTTTTATGCAATTGACCTTCAAAGTCTCTTTCTAATAGCAATCACGCGTTTTTCTATTGACTATTTAGTGGTATTTGCGGCTCGATTAATCGACAACAATTTATCAATACATGTAATCAATAAATCAGTACAGTTTATGGCCTCTAATCGATTACTACGCGACGAGTTAATTTGGATTAAAATGCATTAATATAAATTTGTTATATAATACGTTCAAATAAAAGTACGTTATTTCATAGCGGCTGGCATAAAAGAAACTCCCTGAGAGTTTTGATCTGATTTCAATATTTCAGTCGGCGTGATTATTGACTGCGATAACTGGCAAAAAAACGGGTGCGGCTTCAACAACAAAATGAAACCGGCAAAAGCACAAAAATAAAAAAACTAGTACCAATAAATGTTACCGTCATCAGTCAAAATCCTAGTAAATACTAAAAAACTGACTGTGAGAAAAAAATCTAAATCACAAACAGTTATTTTATGACAACGATGCACAAAAAATTTATATGAGAAACAATGTATCGTGTATAAATTTTTGGCGCTCAATTTGAATTCAGAACAGATTTTGGTGCGCGTTCAAATCTTCGAGTAAAATATAAAAATAAAAAAAACTGACCGAGACTGTAGTAGGGATGTGCCGGTCGGCCTTTGCGACTTTTCGCTCGTTTCTGCTTCCTTTTCTTGCTTCTTTTCAGCGAACCCGAATTTCCTCCACAACACGGCATTTTTTGTGATTTTCAAAGTTATTTTGAAGAAACGTTGACAAAATATTCCACCGAACTTTCGCTCTCAACGATGCGATGCTCTTCACCTAATGGATTCCGGTGAAGTTACCACGAATGTTCGGTCAACTTCAGACATGCTGTTGTTGTTGTTGTTGTTGTTGTTGTTGTTGTTGTTGTTGTTGTTGTTGTTGTTGTTGTTGTTGTTGTTGTTGTTGTTGTTGTTGTTGTTGTTGTTGTTGTTGTTGTTGTTGTTGTTGTTGTTGTTGTTGTTGTTGTTGTTGTTGTTGTTGTTGTTGTTGTTGTTGTTGTTGTTGTTGTTGTTGTTGTTGTTGTCGCGACTGTTGTTATTTATAAAAGTTTTATATTTTAACAGCTGGTAATTGGGTCGCTGGTGTCGAAGGCAATTCACTATCAGGGTGGTTCATGAAACAATGGCGATGAATGCTTGCGCTGAAAGTAAACGATGATACAAGTTAAATAGTAAATAATAATAATAAATGTCAAAAAGTAAAAAAAAACAATAGTTAGTAGTTCATGTACAATGAAGAACGTTCATTTAAATATTCTAAGAAACGAATGGAATTTGTTACCAATTTGCAAGTTGAGGCAATTTGTTCTGAAAATTAATCAGTTAAATATTAGATAATTATGTAGCCGTACTTATTTATGTTACTGTAATAAAACCCGCAAATAACCACTGACCACACACACACTTCAAACGTATCTGTCTTTCTCATCAGAACTTCCGCAATTACACTCGGTACAAAATAGAACAGAAAAATGCCGTTTTTGAAACGGGCACAGTGGCGTTTGAAACAAAATGAAATTTTACAATAAAAAACCTGGAATTTTTATTTATTTAATTTATATGGCTTGGTAAATATCGGTATACGTACATAAAAAGGAGGGTAAATCACTTACAAATTTGTGATTCTTTGTTTTCTTCTTGTTTCTTCCGCCGTCGTTTACCAGATCGAGTTACTAAGATAATTTTTCCAGTGGTCATTCAAATCATTGGCTAAGGCAGAACGCAATCTTCTTTAGTTTATTAGAGTTATGCCAAAAGCTCGGAATTCCTTTTCCTAATGGTTATCCAAAATATTATAAAAAAAACATAATTTTAAATGTTTTACTGGAAAAGATTAGTTTAGTTAGATTAGTTAAATTTCCGAAACGCCCAACTGTTTTTGTTGTTGAACGATATTTTATCTCGTTGATCACCATAATTTCTGTAAAACGGCCTGATTTCCCATATCAAAATTTAGAATTTTTTGAAATTTCACCATCACAATAACATTCTGCATAGCCATCACATCATGTTCGAATTTTAGTGATAGTGAAAGAAAGAAAAATTCCACACTGAAAATCGCCTAGTTTTGAGACTCATGGATTCACTCATTCATTGCTTTGAGTTTCAGATACCATAAAAGAATATAAATACGACATAATCATACAATAATTAACAAAGTTGTTTACAATATATGAATTCAAATATCGAAATCCGCTCAGAGGACATCAGTACGTATCAGAGTTTTCAGTAACAAAAACAGATGGGACTAATAAATATTGGGTGATTTTGGCATTTGCAGAGATAAGGGTAAACGATACTAAACTGACATTTGAAAGGGAAACATGTTGACTGACTCATTTACTCCACGAATTACAGTTGGCTCACTCACTTATTGTCTAACTGACCGAGTCACTATATAACTTTTTAGTATAACTATGAATTGATAGCTGTTGTTACATGATCATCAGAAATGCCGGAAGTATTACTATATTTGACTAACACAACAATAATAACCAAACTGCACAAATCACTGGCTTGATACCAAAAACCTTGAAGCATATCAGATTTCCTCGGTGACCTCATGTGGACAAAACTAATGTAAAACAATAAGTTGTGCAAACAAGTGTCATATGAGTTGAGAAACATTTACAGGTAAAGACGGCGTTGTAATATGATTCATGATTTTTATTAATTGTGGTTTTCGGTTTAACAGGATTATAAGGTTGCTTCCAAATGTGACACAGGAACTGGCGCGCGAAAGAGGCGGAGTCAATGTGCCGCGTGCTCCCCCCCCCCGCAGAAGGTATGCACACTGCGAAATGGCATATCAGCTTCTCTAAGACATGGAACGAATTTACTTTCGTAACTCAATATTGTTTTTATTCTAACTATTTCTTCGATAATTCAATTGCTCACTCACTCACTCACTCACTCGCTCACTCACTCACTCACTCACTCACTCACTCACTCACTCACTCACTCACTCACTCACTCACTCACTCACTCACTCACTCACTCACTCACTCACTCACTCACTCACTCACTCACTCACTCACTCACTCACTCACTCACTCACTCACTCACTCACTCACTCACTCACTCACTCACTCACTCACTCACTCACTCACTCACTCACTCACTCACTCACTCACTCACTCACTCACTCACTCACTCACTCACTCACTCACTCACTCACTCACTCACTCACTCACTCACTCACTCACTCACTCACTCACTCACTCACTCACTCACTCACTCACTCACTCACTCACTCACTCACTCACTCACTCACTCACTCACTCACTCACTCACTCACTCACTCCCTCACTCACTCACTCACTCACTCACTCACTCACTCACTCACTCACTCACTCACTCACTCACTTACTCACTCACTCACTGTCACGAATGCTTGAGCCGTACTTGAGTCAATTAGAGCCATTGATTGCATCTTCTGAACGATTCTTCATCGTTAAACAGCGGATGAGGATTAATGAGTAAAAACAGTATTGAAATATAATTACTCGTATTATATGTGAACAAAATTGAGGATTTTTCATGCTTGTATGGAAATGTTTTCCCTTTCGAGAAAAAAATTTCGTTGTTTTAAAAGCTTTGCTCTTGCGCTTCCATTGAATGGTGCTCATCACATGACAGTGTTAATCACTCGAAAATAACCAATCCATCATCGACATCTAATGACTCTTCAGCTATGAGGAGTCGCATGCCGTCAATGACTGAATGAATCAAAATTCTAGATTTCATGAATGAAGTTAGTACAGTGTAGGTAGGGGAACCAGTCAGCCGATTCCACATTCACACAATGAACCATGTAAAAAACCAAAGCAATGCTTGTTAGTTAACGTTTCAGCCTCCATATAAATAGGTCAGCAAACAACCGACATGCCCGAAGGCGCTAATAACGAGCGTGGATTCGATCTGTCATCCGTAGAAGACCACCTAGAAAGGGAAGACAATGTTTACACAGATACATGGATGGCAAACATGGCGATACTCGCATCTTAATTACGATACCATCAATACATGGTGAGATAAATACATCCAAGGAGAGTGGTCATGGGAGGACTAGCAAATTGGTTCAAGTAAAGGGCTTTGAGTGGGACTTGGATTTTGTCGGTCTTCGCTTTCAAACATCTCGAAGACATTTCTTAGTAGAATTCCAATATCCTCTATTCTTTGGTCATCTAGTGAGAGACTTTCGGTTGGGAAAGAATAGAGTACAAAAATTTAGAGAAAAGTATGGGATATCTCAATGCAATACATAAATATAGAGAATGGGTATTTAGGGAGATAACACTATATGTACTTTTAAAAAAACAGACGCCATCATTTGTTATCAGACTAAATCTAGAAAGTTCCGCTCGTTTGACAAAAAATGCACCGCTTTAGCTACCGAATGATCAAGTGTACTACAGTATTTAGGATATATTGGTCGGTAATGATGAAACAAAATAGTATTTTTTTGGTTTGACAATATGTTTACCAGTAATACTAATCCACACATAGTAAGCGATTTGAAAAAAACTGTTAACTACCGTAATAACATGAAACTTCAAAATAGGTTCTTCTTATTTTTCTTCGTTTTAACAACTGTGGCCTGAATGTGTTTCAACAGTTTTCGAACTGCCCAAACAGGAATAATGAATGCAACTCAGCAATCTTTGTGACCAGGAATTCGCCCAGATTCATTGCCAAGAGGAAACAACAAACTGATTTGAGGCTGTGATTACGTAATTATGCACAGAATACCCGTTCCATTGCACAGAAGCTAACAAACCAGATATTGTCAGGGTAACTGACTGAATCACTGCCTGTATGACTGACTGACTGACTGACTGACTGACTGACTGACTGACTGACTGACTGACTGACTGACTGACTGACTGACTGACTGACTTACTGACTGAATGACTGACTGACTGACTGATTGACTGACTGATTGTATGACTGACAGACTGACTGACTGACTTACTGACTGATTGATTGACGACGGACTTACTGAATGACTGACTGAAAGGAACAAAAAATGAAGACTTCAAGACTGACTGACTGACTGACTTGCTGCTTCATTCATTTGCCAAAACTATTAATTTGATTAATTATTAATTATTAATTAATGAGAAAAAAAGTTTTTTACCAACTTTTCCAGAATATCCGTTTTCCTTCCTCCATATTGTGCATGACAGACCTTAAATACCGACTGACTGACTGACTGACTGACTGACTGACTGGTCGGACTGAATGTTTACTCGTCGCAGCAGCGACAGACGACGAGTGAAACAGAGACGCAATCTCAGGTGATTGGCTGATTGATTGATGGGCATGAACAAATATTTTCACACCTCAACGCAAGGTCACTGACAGTCATAATCGCATAATATAGCAATATTGGTGGGATGTTGATGACTGACTTTGACTGCGGTGGTTTTCCCACAAATGAAGTTGGGATATTCGGTAGCAAACTGACTGACTGACTGACTGACTGAGTGACTGACTGACTGACTGACTGACTGAGTGACTGATTGATTGGTAGACTGTCGGAGCAACTGATTTGATGCTTACCGGAAACTTCGGCTTACTATTGCGTAAAAAACTGAATACTTTATCCTACTAAAAATTAAATTTTTTGTAAGCGTTTAAATAACTGAATAGTTTGATAAACGTCGATGACATAACCCGAATAGTCCAAAATGCCATAAATTACAACGTCCCCAGCTGTCACTTGTACAAATACAGGGCAGATTAGTTTTGGATGAGAAAAGGACGGATTTTTTTATATCTTTATCACTTTTGTTAATCAAAGTCTGTTATTATAACATGTAGTAAACAACATACAGAGGAACTTATTTTTGCTAATAACATTTTTGTGATTTAGATTTATTTCACCCGCTGTTCGCGAAAATGGGGAGCTGCCTAAATGCCTTCCGAAAAATTTACATACTTTGCCGCACCTCGATGGGAAAACGAGTTTGTTTTCATAAATACGGAACTATCGAATGATTGTCTGATTCTTAAATTACATAGACGGTGACAGAGAAACAAACAACTTTAAAAGAATTTATAGTTTTTTTTCAATATCTACCAAATCGTCTTTGATTTCTCAAAAAAAAACCCACCAGCGGACGAGAAGGCGAGATGTAAATGGAATTCCATCTTTTTTGGTGGCATCAGAAATGAGTGTTTGTTCATTAAGGTGAGGGTAAAATGGTCTGATATATGCGAATTCCCCCCTCTTTGAGGATATTCCCCTCCTTTCGGAGGTTTGGCTCGTCTGCCAGTTAGTCTGACTGATTTATTGACTGCCAAACTGATCCACGTCCTTGACTCAATTCGTCCGCTATAATCACACTCTAATAGTCAACAATTGCCGGAACAATTGTGCAAAACAATTATCACACCTCCGATCCACTCTCGTGTTGATGTTTGAATAAATGAGTACCACCGACTACTGGCGGACCAGCCAAACCTCCAAAGAGAGGGGAATTTCATCAAAGGAGGGGAATCGGCAGTTTTCAGGCCATTTCACCTTCACCTTACTTAAGGAACAAATTTTACTTTTTGAGAACGCCAAAGAGGGGGGAATTCCACTTTTCAAATCCCTTCTTGTCCGCTAGTGCATCCGACCGACATGAACATGATTCTGTCTGTACAGTTGAACCTGTTGCAACTGATCAGGTGAAAAAGAGACAAACCCAGTTCTATGAAAGTTCCATTTATCTGTGATGGAAATCATCTAAGTCAAATACAAGCAAAACGGGTATATATAAGCATGTTGAATCATGATAAATGAAAACAACGATTGAACTAAAACGCAGACCTGATGATGATTGATGAACAAACGCTGACCTCAACAGCCCCAGTGTCCAGTGCCCCGAAATGAATGCATTGTTCACCATGTACTATACTCATCCCCAAACACATGCATTCATATTCAATTAGTTCGATATACAACAATTGTGTAACATTAATCCTCCTCCCGGTGCTGGTGTTTCGTGTGACGCACCACGTTACAAAGCGGTTTGCATTACACAACTGAGTGGCGGATGAGAACATCTGGGGCAAGCATGACCGGAGAAATGTGAAAAAGTGTAAGGTTTGCCATCATGGGCTTTTTACAATCAAAGAAAACTTCTTCGTTCGAGAAAAGTATCCCAAGAGCAGATAATCCGCTGTCACGGCAAATACGCCTGAACAACGGAACCAAATTCAGAGGTCTATAAATAATAGAATTTCAAATTGCATCCATCCGGTTACAATTGAGTTGAACAGTGAGTTGAAGTGAGTGAGTGAGTGAGTGAGTGAGTGAGTGAGTGAGTGAGTGAGTGAGTGAGTGAGTGAGTGAGTGAGTGAGTGAGTGAGTGAGTGAGTGAGTGAGTGAGTGAGTGAGTGAGTGAGTGAGTGAGTGAGTGAGTGAGTGAGTGAGTGAGTGAGTGAGTGAGTGAGTGAGTGAGTGAGTGAGTGAGTGAGTGAGTGAGTGAGTGAGTGAGTGAGTGAGTGAGTGAGTGAGTGAGTGAGTGAGTGAGTGAGTGAGTGAGTGAGTGAGTGAGTGAGTGAGTGAGTGAGTGAGTGAGTGAGTGAGTGAGTGAGTGAGTGAGTGAGTGAGTGAGTGAGTGAGTGAGTGAGTGAGTGAGTGAGTGAGTGAGTGAGTGAGTGAGTGAGTGAGTGAGTGAGTGAGTGAGTGAGTGAGTGAGTGAGTGAGTGAGTGAGTGAGTGAGTGAGTGAGTGAGTGAGTGAGTGAGTGAGTGAGTGAGTGAGTGAGTGAGTGAGTGAGTGAGTGAGTGAGTGAGTGAGTGAGTGAGTGAGTGAGTGAGTGAATGAGTGAATGAGTGAAAAAGTGAGTGAGTGAATGAATGATTGAGTGAAGGGAGCAGTGAACTGTCATCATTAGAAACAGATACTGTGAACGATGGAACGAAATAATTATCTACTTCTTCTTTATCACAGCTTGAGCAAGCTAATTTCAGCACATGGAACAACTTGGTGTTGTGTGTAGCAACTTTACCGAACAATAAAAGTCATTGTATTTACGTACCGGAAATTGAGTAAAGCCCATTATTGAGATACTACATACGTGTCTTGTAGCCTTGTGTAGAGTTGGTCTAGATATATTGTATTCTGGATATTGTTAAGCTAAACCACATTGCACAATAAAATTGAAAGTGACTTTCCTACCAATAACATTCGGTGAACCATATGTGATTCCGAAAGCTATTAACATCAAGGATCATTTGGAGAGACCAAAAAGTTTATCTTGATGTGAGGTCAATGAGTTTTCGATGTATTCTATCATTAAAACAACTTTCTATTATTATACCCAGAACAATACCATAAAAGCGAATGACGTACATGGTTTGTACAGGAACATCACATGTTCGTACAACATTACCATGCCCACCATAAACTCGAATGCATTATTGTAAACAAACAAATTTGATCACTTTTGATGAGAACAAATATTGCGCTGAGGAATACAAAACTCATTCAACTTTTATTTTCACTTCCAAACCGGAATTCTTCTCGCAAATAAATATAATCGTTTAATCAGATTAATTCTGCGAACGTACATATATATATATGTATATGTCAGGTGGTCTGATGATAAGAATTTGATGAACGAACGGCTCCACTGAAAGTGCCGTTATAAAATGAAAGTGTAGTTCAGGTTTGTTGGTACAGCTGTGATGTGATGGAGTGGGCAGTACTTCTACAGACTACAGTACAATGCAACAACGTAACAGGTATTGTATCTGACCTTTGTTGCGGTGGCCTTAACTTTCTAAAAAATAGCAGGCACCAGCTGAGATAACATCAATCCTACTTTATTTGAACGATCATGTAGAAGCATGCACAGGGAGCTCTGGTTATCATATCAAGCTAGGAAACACATGTAAATTTTGTTGGCGAAGTTTGCAGAAGAAACAAACATACCAATTAGGGTTTACCCCCTGGCGAACGAGCTATACTTCCAAAGGAAGGGGAATTTCGTCAAAGAGGCGGGAATCGGCAGTATTCAGGCCATCATTTTACCTACTCCTTAGCGAAAAAATTCAATTTTTTGAAATCGCCAAAGAGGGGGAATTCCATTTTTTTGTTTACCTCAACATATTCCCAATATGTTGGCTACCGTAAGCCACTAAAAAGTTGACTGACATTGATCAGCTGTTTTTCATAGTAAAAAACCACGGCTTGTCGTTAGTTGTTTTTGGAAGAAGATAGTTGTGTAACTTTTTACGCACCTGTTTAACCCGAATCATCTTGAGGGAATCAGCTTTTTTCTACCTTTTAACTTGTCAATCAACGTTTGGGGTCACCTTAAAAAAACTTATTCAAGGAAACCCAAACATCTTTAACCAATATTGTTTGAGAAGATGCAGTCTTGAGGTGAACCCTATTCCGAAATTTCTGGCCTACCATTGAAATATGGAGGTTCCCAAGCAAGAATGGCGTAATAACTGGTACATATTGGGGCATCTTTGGCACATTTCACATTGGGTCCATCTAACAGTGGCACTGGCACCTCAAATTATGCAACATTACATCCTTTATAATGAAACACCATTCAAATCAAACATTGTCCGTGAGTCTGTCAGTCAGTCATTATAAGGTGACAGCTTGACATATTTATGACAACTACTATGGGCGGTGGTGGGTGTCCGGATGAAATATTGACGAGTTGGAAAATCATTCAAAGAAGAAGTGACTGAATTGAATCAGGTAGGTTCAGAAGGATCAGAAGAAAATCATTGAATTAGTTTAAGAAATGAATAAAAGTTTTTATCGCTTAGTTGAGAACTTTTAAAAAGACAATAGAATATGAACAGAAGTTTAGAGAAGGTTGAAGTTCATTTCCCTCTTCAGAATGAAGTTTCTGAAAAAATTCACCACAGTTGACTCGATGTTTCACAAAACAAATGAAGTTGTAACTTTTTGATGTCACAAAAAATTCTTCCAACCTACATACAGTAGTCATACATACGAAGAAGATGTAGAATTACAAATCTCGTGTCGTGTTCGACCTCAGCTGAGTACATAACATATGTTCATGTATAACATGTCACGAACAGTAATACGAAATCAGTATGTCAATAGAAATGTAATATTTGTTATACTCCAATACGTAATATTTGATGTAATTCGCTTGAATGACCATCGTGGCTAAACAACTCGGAACGGTTGTATATGAAAATACTACACAACTAATCGGATAATTGTCGTTTCGACCTCAACAACTATCAATATTTATTTGGTCTAACAATACGGATATATTAACCTAAATCTGTATTTATATTGAGATTGCGTATTTTTGTAACGAGATTGTTCCCGAAAACTATACAATAGTTGAGACTGCTGAGATTGATTGAATGAGTGATCAATCATTCTACAATCAAAGTGTTTCAGACTAGCTAACACCCAACGCTAAACCATAGTAAAAAACCGTCGCACCACATGTGCCATTTTTTATAGTGCCTCTCCGGGGAGCATATTTCCAGAAACTATAAAGTTTTTTATTTGTTTCCCATTTCTGGAAAATCTGATCAATTTTAATTTTTTTTGTTTCTTCATAAAGTTCTGGATATAGAAAACATATTTCAATAGGTGCCGTCAATATTTTATTAAGGTTCATTATTTTGTTACGTGTCCGAATATGGCTCCCAGAGAGGGGCTAACGGAAATTAGTAGCTAACGCGCTTGTCCTCGCTATCGCTCGGACAAGCAAGCCTCACGATAGGTTATCGGGAGTTAACGAACAGTAGAACTTTATAGGAACAGTGTATGATCAAAATGAGCCAAAAATACTTCAGTGGGACTCGAACCCGCACCCTTTCGTTCCAAAAAATTGACGCCCTAAACCACTAGGCCACGCCAGCTGATTGCAGGGTGTGCGCACACACGCTATATGTTAGCACGGGCGAGCCAGCACTTTATAGTTTCTGTAAATAAGCCTCCGGGGACCCGGGGGCAGGCCAGAGTAGTCACACCCACATCCTCAGTTTATTCAGCGGTTTAAATTAACCAGATTTCCGGTAATGTTTCATGAAAAACATGCAAAAACTTTATATTTTATATTTGTGTAGTTCATCAAAAATACTACTACATATTTAGTTGGTAATGATACATATTAAAGCTTATAACAGCCTACCCATCCGCCGCCACCCTCTCTGTGAAAACTTTGATTCAATTTTGGTGCCCTCCCCTCGGAAATCTGTGTTCGAAAACTCAGTTTCAGTCGCAAAAGTTTGCCTCTGGGTGAAAAAAACTGCGCTGCAACGTCATGTAGAAGGAACATGGAGTCGACATTTTACTTACATGGCATTCATAACTCAAAAAGGAATCAGAGAACGAACGGTATGTCCATATTTATGTCTTCTAAGTCGTATGGTTCCACCAGAAGCTCCATTTCTTGGTGCTTATTTCAATAAATTTTTTAAAACCTCATGTTTACTCTAATCAGACTTCGGATTATTCTATATCAGTAATTACAGCTCATTTTAGATTTCCAGGGTCTGCTTCTAGATCTGCAGTTTATGACTGAACAAGAAATAAACGAGCAGTGGATTTGGACAACTGAATTGAATGGCGAGACAAAGTTGCAAACATGTTTCGGAAACACACGACCAATTGGTGTGCATTCAGCTATGACGAGAGATGGGATGCACTCCAACAGACTTTGGTATTTCGAACAACAGTTTGTTGGAAGAAAAAGTCAAACTGTCGTCGCATGACTGACTGACTGAGTGACTGACTGACTGACTGACAAATGAGAATTCAGCTGTGACGAGGGAAGCGAGGCTCACATAAAAACAATCAAACAGACACTGATAGTTCGGATCGGACAACAGTTTGTTGGAGCAAAACGTTCAATCATTCATCGCGTGACTGTCTGATTGACTGACTGCCTGACGGACAAACTGATTGACTGAGTGACTGACTGATTGACTGAATGACTGACAACGTGACGGACTGACTGACTGACTGGCGGACTCACAGACTGACTCACGCACTCACTCACCACGAATTCAAAATTCACTGATGTACATAAACTAGAAGCGTTATTCCTGTTTAACAGTACCAGCAACAAGGGTGCATTTTTACACAGGACTTTTTTGTGCACTTTTAAACAAACAAAACACGCTGAACGCGGAATAAAAAAACAGATGGTGCCAGCTACATAACTGTACATACAACGTTGAAACAAGTATTGAACTTCAAGGGTCTATTGGGGTAGTTGTTTGATTGACAGGCTTGAAGTTCTTTTGTTTGAGCTTTTGACTGAAAAATAAATTTGGGGGCTAACTGACTGAATGACTGACTAACTGACTGAGTATTTAACTGACATACTGACTGACTGACTGACGGACTGACTGACTGACCGACAGACTGACTGACTGACTGACTGACTGACCGACTGACTGACTGACTGACTAAAGACTGACTGACTGACTGACTGACTGACTGACTGACTGACTGACTGACTGACTGACTGACTGACTGACTGACTGACTGACTGACTGACTGACTGACTGACTGACTGACTGACTGACTGACTGACTTACTAACTGACTGATGGTAACATCTAAAGCTAATCACCAATGACACCAATAAGGAACTGAATCGGCAGCGCCCAACGGCAAACAAACTTGAATGTCGATCAGTCGTTTAATTGAATGCGGTTTTACGGTTTGCCGGCCCGATCTTGACTTTCGGGTTTATTTCGAGATTTCGGCGTTAACCGGTAAGTCTGATGAGTCCATCATTAATCCAAAAGACAAACATTTTCCAAGTAGATTTCTTCGCCGACGAGAGTTTATATGGAGAATAGAAGAGCTTTGAGGTTTGAGATTTCAGCTATCATTTGTGTAAATTTAATGTCTGCTTTGCAGATGTACCGCTCGGCCTTACATTATTTGTATAGGCTAAACTTTACAAGCTCCGATTTACGATAAGTCAAATATTGGGTAATATGATTGATGGATGTTACGGCATGTCTCTGCGATTTTATCACTTGTATTTTTGTGGGGGATAAAAATGTTATACAAAACGGAGTTTTCTATTTTAATGACGATTTTTACGACTGCATCGTTTCAGCTGTTCTTCAGACTGAAATGCGTGTAAAGAAGTTTTTCATAGCAGTGAATTACAATCTCACGGCAAAACCTCTTGAATCACAAACTGAAGGTGTGAATCTGAGTGATTTATGTAACAAACCCAACGTCGTTCGAGCAATCGTGTCAAGTTTATTGACCTCTTGAACTTCGAAGAAATCTGATGAAACACTTTGAATTAGACTACAGATTTCGCTAGAGAGGAGCAAAAGAAAGATTGATTCGTATTCTTCCTTAGCGAAACGTATGGATCGAAGGCCATCATTGTAAATATTTGAAAAAAATGCATAGCTCGACTGACAAGTTTACGCGTGTATATTATATTTTGACAGACAATAACCGTGAGTTTCATTGAGTAACTGACTGACTGACTGGCTGACTGTCTGAGTCCCTCCCTGGGGCTGACTGAATGACTGACTGAGTCACTCTCTGGGGCTGACTGACTGACTCAATAAATATCTTGACTCACTGACACAAAATACACAGCTCCAATGTTGACATATATGGCCCAATATCGCAAACAAACACATCAATATTTGCCAATATTGGAGGTGTTGTTGTTGTTGTTGAGAAAGGCGCGAAGAACATCTCCTTATTCATACAGGGTTTGGGTGACAATTCCTGGCTCTATAAAAAGGGAAATGACAAAAATAAACATGCAACGTGGACGTGGTAAATAAAAATTTTGTATGTAGACTGACAATTTATTGCTCTGACTATTTTATGAAACTGGGTTTTCATGGAGAAACCCAGAAACCGATATGCTGGCAGGAAATTGATTACGGGGCTAAATTTTGAAATTCCGACATTCACACCTTTGTAGGCACTCCTCAGTACAATAACCACAAAGTCAGATGCAATAACATTAGTGAGTATTCCAGAAAAGTCTCACATGAATTAGGCTTCTAAAATCTCTAAGAAAATGACGCGCTTTCAGTTTGATTCTCCTAATCAATTCAAACTGCTACACCGAACACCATGATAACAAAAAATGCTACCCAATTTGAATGTAGGGTCAAGTGACATTGTTATCAGTCCTTTCCCAGACAGTGGTAATAAACTTTAGAAAAATTTGAACTTTGTCATTGTTGTACTGAAATTTTTGAAACGGAACAAAAATCGGAGCATCACACTTTTATTTCGAACATGTATACGTAAGTATGAAGTTGTACAGTGTAGATAAGACATGGAACTTACATGTATGTACATTCCGGAGATTATTTTTTATGTATATTTGTTCCGTTTGTTCACCTTATCAGGAATAATTTTTCATGTGAGGTTAAGGATTATTTTGAAGGTGAGAAAACCACAGTATATGTGGTTATTGGTATGCTGCCGATTGAAAAGAAGAAATGAACAACAGAAGAATTATTGAACTAGATTACCGAAAATTAGCTGTCAGTAAGGAAAACTCGGATAACGTTCGGATGCTATTCCATGCTTAATGGTTGTTCCGCCTTACCTCTGTTATCAGTAATTTCCTCAGCCTTAGAGGTGGGAAAATTGACTGACAGACAGTTTGGGCTATTGAGAGATTAATAAATGGCAGAACGGGTGATTGATCAAGTTCATAATTCATAGAGTAATGCGCACATACCTTTCGTAATTGTACGCTAATTCGGTTAAGTTATCCCAAATATGTGGAGCAGAAATTATCGATTCAATCAACGGCAATCATCGATTACATACCGCTGACCAACTCAATCAATATGTTAATCGGAAAAACAACGGCTACATATCGGCTATACTCTCTTATCACCGTTACCAACCGATCATCGGGGTCGGGTCTGTTTTGACTACGGATTCACACGACCGGCTAATGAAAGTGAGAACTCTTCACCATCCATTCCACTAGCGGGCGAGTCGATCCTCTAAAAGGAGGGGAATTTCTTCCGAAGGGAGAAATTATCAGTTTTGAAGCCATTTTACCTATGTACACCTCAAGGAACAATAATTCCTTTTTTGATTTGTCAAAGAGGGAGAATTCCGTTTTCTCGTTCCTCCCTCGTCCGCTAGTGATCCATTACACTAACCGACGGTTTTTATCCCCATTGGAGCCTAAAAGAGAGAATGTTGTCTGTGTGAACTACACGGAACAGAATTCACAAAAGCAATAACGATTATAAGGAAATGGTTTTGAACAGGAGCGCAATTTTTGTACAGGATCAAAAATGATATTAGCTGGAATTTCGAGTCCCTTAGATAATCAAAATAATGTAATTTACAGATTTTGTATTCTTAATAAATTACCAGGTTCCGGTTTCAACTATGTAGTAGAATCAGACTAGGAAATAAATGCGTTTCATGGAAAAAGCTCGAAATCAGCAGACATAAATCACTCTAAAATTCATGACCAAACGCGTGAAACACGCAATGAATCGTGAAATTTTTATTAAATCTCCGGGGTGGGAAGGGTTTTTGCACAAGCGGATGAGATGGGGACGGAATCGTTCAATTTCCCTCTTATTGACGATTTCTAAACTTTTATTTTCTTATTCAGAAACTAAACAGAGTGTACCCCTTTTTAATACAAGTAACCATCGGATGTACAAGCTTTATAGTTCTCCATTTTGTCGACATTGAATGAAAAAGAGGCTTCATATTTCGGTAGTTTTATGGTAGAGGGGTGTGAAGGAGTGTGAAAAAACTTTCAGAGAAATGTAGATTGCACGCCGAAACTGTGTGTGATTTATGTGATATGCTTGACTGATTGTGGTGAGTGATTGACAAACAAGGTGATCAACTTTATATGACATTCCATGATTGAATCACATTCTGATTGTTGTTTCTAGTGATAAACGACTAACTGGTTCATGAAGTTATTAACTGACACATAATATACTAACTGATCGACAGACTAACTGATTGGCTGACTGATTGACAGACTGACAGACTAACTGACTGACAGACTAACTGACCGACCAACTGACTGACTGGTAGGCTGACTGACTGACTGACTGACTGACTGACTGACTGACTGACTGACTGACTGGTTGGCTGACTGACTGCCAGACATAAATGATAGGCAAATATGGTACAAATTCACACATGTTCACTACGCACACATAAAAAAATAAAACATGCAAATTTATTCACCACTTGCTGCAAACCATCGTTGTTACTGCCACGGATGCAATTTTTCTAATCATTATTTATATAATTATTTAAAAAAAGACCCAAAATTTTTAACGACAATTCGAAGTACATAGTAAAGTAAGATAATACGCCAAACTGTGATACAATATTTTTTATCCATGGCAACGGCATTTTCAAATTGTGTGCGAATTTCGCCTGAAAATATAGTTATTGCTTGGAATCACTGGTCTGTGAAATCGGATGTAAAATTTATCGAGTGTGAATTGATAATGTTTTGACGGCGTGATGAATATATAGGGTGTGAATATGAACTGATTTGCAATAATATAAAACGATTTATTGTATCACGTAAGACACGGTGTCATGAAAAAAGGTTATATTTCGGTAAATAATAGAGTCTGTCATGACGTTTTGTTCTCTATAAAACAGTTCACGGTTTGAGAAACGGGCCACGAATGAATGCAAATATGATTTCGGAATATCATTGGAATAAAGATAATACCATATTCATGACTTCAATAAAACATAGAAATCTACTTTGCTCCCGAAAATTTCGGTTAACCTGGAAATGACCATACAATTTATTTTATGACGTTGACACGAGTTCTATCGAAGTATTTTCTTGTATGTTACCTGATGGATTACTTACATACGTTGGTGGTGATCAATCACTTACCCGGGTGTTTCTGCCCGAAAAATCATGAGTTCAATCAAAACAATACAAAAAACTGTTTTGACAGTTAGCCGTTCATAACCGTGAAACACAGCGTGAAATCAGTAGCATCAAAACAAAGGTAAGTAATTACATGATATGCCGACAGAAACGAAAGGGAAGATAAAGTGGTCGGGGTGTGAACTTGGGAGCGAGCCAGTGAACTTTGACGTACGATTTTCACCGAAGACGCAATAAAGAGTATTTCACCATAACCCTGAAAGTGGAATAGATCTGAACTGGATATACGTATCTTTGTGATATTTTAGTCAGATGTCGAAACATGAACACTTCGGAAACCTAAACATTTCAAGCAAAAGTCATAACAAAAGTAAAAAAGGTGTTTTTCCGACTGCACTTAACGGCGGTTATTATTATCGATAGTCAATGTTATTGAAAGTGCCATATTGTTGTGGTGGAAGTGTGAGTAAGATTATTGTAAGTGGCAATGTACAGTTTTGCTAGTGCACGCGTGGGAAAATACAAAGCTACGATAATCACAAAATCTAGTATTTACTTTACTTGGAGTTTTCCAATAACTGAAGTCATCAAGCTACTTTAATACCATATCAGAATGGTGTTTTCGTAGTGGCCGGAGAGTTGAATGAACTGACGGGTAATGGCAGAAACCCCAGAGCAACGCGTCAGGATGTGTATCTCAAGTCAGGCTTCGATCTTACAACCACCGGTTTTCGAGGCCGGCGTCCTACGCACTAGACTAGACTGCGACAAGTACATGTACATGTACTGCGACTGCGATACATATGTACTGTGTAGTGAATTTCAGATTTTTCAATAAGAAGATACAGCGTTTTCGTATATCTTTCCACAGTCAATGGAAGTTGGCTCCAGTGCTGTAAAACGTTAAAATCTATTTGAATAATCAGATACTGTTATGTACCCAAGCATAGGAGCTGACTATACGGAACATCTTACTTAGTACTGTACGTATGTAAAAAATAGTTAATTGGATGGTAAACATTCAGCTTTTTGTTATCCATTGTCGCACAAGGATTGTTGAATAAATAAACC
>CAXIWR010000048.1:64570-67070 GCA_964036265.1 Daptonema setosum | reverse complement strand
TTTTTGTCGTTGTATTTGTATTTGTTGTTTTTGTTGTTTTTGTTGTTGTGTTGTTGTTGTTGTTGTTGTTGTTGTTGTTGTTGTTGTTGTTGTTGTTGTTGTTGTTGTTGTTGTTGTGGTTGTTGTTTGTTGTTGTTAAAGTGTTATTTATAAAAGTACGCAATATCCCGTACTACAATACTACAATAAACCCTTATGTAACTCGTACGTTGGTGGATCTCCTCGGTTCGCTAGTGATGAAATGTCCCAATTTGGCGGCCTAGAGGGATCGCTTATACAGCTGGGCATGGGTGGGCCAACATGTCAAGTTGAGAAAAGGTGCCTGCCCCACACGTTTTCCGTCAAACAGAGCGTGACAATGATAAATGGTTCGAAACCCTAGCGGACGAGAAGGGAAGGCAGAGTGGAATTCCCACATTCGTAGAATTTGCGAAATGTAGAGCTTGTTCTCTAAGGTGTATATGAAACGGCCTGGAAACCTTCATTTCTTTCTTTTTGACGAAATTCGCCTGCCTCTGGTGGGATAACTTGGAATGGTTGTTTTTGCCGTATGGTATAAAGTTGTATGCCCCACCAAATATTACTTTCATCATTGCCTCATTGCCCGATAAACCTGATAAACCTTGAAACGAAGGGAGAAGGAAAATACTTGACGGTGGTCTGGTTTGTGATATCCTCTTCACTCAATGTGTTGTCTGATGCCTAACCGGGGTGGTATAGCTTGGTCAAAGTATCTTGTTATAAAAAAATATTTCTATGAACCCGTTTTAAATTAAATGAATTAAAAGCGCAGTGTTTGTTGGTTGTTTAAAAGTTGAATGAAAAATATTTTTATTTTTGAAAATTTCAATGCGCGCCGAAACTGATTTGAAATCAAATTGCGCGCCATAATACTTTTGACCAACAAGAAACCCCGGATATACATTACTGCAGATGGGGGCAATACGTATTGTATAAAGTAATCATGATGCATGCTTGATTGTCAGTATGACAGGTGAGTTTAGTTGGGTGTGCGCGTACAAAACACTAAGATTATTTTGTATTCTAGTAACGTACGTTTCAGAGCACATTTAACATCAATATTTCGTATGTTGATAAAAAGCATTTTGAATGAAAACGATAGGAAGTTCCAGAAAATACCTTGGACGTTAAATGCATTCCAACTCGTGAACATGGAGGCTGGAGGATATATAGCTGGTACAACCAATCTTTATTCACACAACTTTCAAAACCGATGAAAATAAGCAATTTCCTCCACTCTCCACAAAACGGATAACAAAACCCATAACTGAGAAGAATCCGTGATCCTCAAACGCAATATTGAGTAGGTGTAATGACTAGTTAGTTCATATACACGGTAACGAAAAGTATGAATCACTTAAAAAAATATTTTTTGTCAAATTTTTTCGATGGTAGGAATTTACATTATCAATTACGACTTTAATGTTGCATGTTTTTGATGACTGTAACTAAGTATGTTTATCGGCTTCAGTCAAAAATAAGGAAACTATTCGTGATCATAAGAAAACAGGTCACACACAGTCCGTTTTCATTTGTATTTATTTATTTTCTGACCAGTTATTGATTATGATTTCTCATTTCAAAGATGACAACAAAATTGGGTTAAATGAAAAAAAATATACTGACCAGAACATCTCCACGATGTCGAGTAAAAGTTCAGGCCTTCAGAATTTTTCTCAACCCTGTCAGTGTTGAACTATCAGTGTTATTTTGAAAGCACCCACGCAACACACAGCAAAGAATAGTAATAAGATTAGTATACCACCTGCTAATACTAATTCATTGATACATACATACGTATGTAGCTTTACAATAATAATAAACATAAACAAACCTGAAAGAATACAATTCATTATTTGTCTACCACTACGCTGGAAGTCCTCTTCGCCAAAACACGCATATGAAAATTTACGAAGCCTAAGCCTAAGCCTAGCCTAAGATGGACATGCAATGGGCGAATATCGGCTCAGCTATATTCGGTGGTGCAACACTCGTGTTCTACATAATAACACTGCGTCTCATGCATTTATACCGAGAGGAATGGCCATTTAACACGGCATTCTTTACACTGTGCAAATCGCTGGGCGTATCCGATTGTTTGATACTGATTACGAGCATAGTGGCCTACTTACTGCGGTGGAGGTATAAAGTCGTGTTCGAAGCGGTGAGTGAGTGAGTGAGAGTGAGTGAGTGAGTGAGTGAGTGAGTGAGTGAGTGAGTGAGTGAGTGAGTGAGTGAGTGAGTGAGTGAGTGAGTGAGTGAGTGAGTGAGTGAGTGAGTGAGTGAGTGAGTGAGTGAGTGAGTGAGTGAGTGAGTGAGTGAGTGAGTGAGTGAGTGAGTGAGTGAGTGAGTGAGTGAGTGAGTGAGTGAGTGAGTGAGTGAGTGAGTGAGTGACTGAGTGAGTGAGTGAGTGAGTGAGTGAGTGAGTGAGTGAGTGAGTGAGTGAGTGAGTGAGTGAGTGAGTGAGTGAGTGAGTGAG